>BGPR01002285.1:85543-126675 GCA_013235015.1 Araneus ventricosus | reverse complement strand
CATCCCTCCTGCATTGAGTGAGAAGGACTTTTTGAGGCGTTTTGCTGGAGGAAAACTACCTGTTAGTCGTCTTGAAGAGTCATTTATCGATCTTGGAGCCCCTTGACAATCGCACAAAACGCTGGGGAACGCACACGACCCCAAATAAATAGATATACCAGGCGAAGTTTGCCTCACTTGCGCCTGTGCTGGAAACAAACAAGAAAAGAAAAAAAAATAGAGAGAGAGAAGCGACAAGAGCAAAAAAAGAGGCAGGGAAGGTAAGATCTGGCTGTCAAGATGAAATTAATTGAGCGCTTGAACACAAATGATCAGTTGCAGAAGGCTTGAGACTAGTGATTTATTTTGCTTCGAAAGAAACTTTTCCTTATTAGCCCAAATATCTATTCTTTTCTTTCTCTTCTTATTTCCCAGAATTCCTAGAGATTTAAAGTAGGCTGTTCCGCTAATGCACTTATACACGCTGTCACCCAGATGTGATGCATTGGATATGAAATAATGAAGGCTTCTTTTTTTAAATAAAAAAATGAGATTCACTAATGGCATATTATAATGATTGTGTAATTATATTCGCGAATGCCGGAGTTGAGATCTCGTGGCTCCGTAAAATTCTTAAATTAATTTTAAAAATAATTGTGTTGATTTTGTATTGCTTTAGACTCTGATGAATAAAGGATAAAAATAATATTTTTCACTTTCAAGCACCAAAAATAATGCAAACGATATAAAATTAAAGAAATCAACGTGATTTTGGCTTTCCTTTGAAATTCCAATAATAATAATTATAATGAGATTGATTAATATTTAAATAGCTTATTTTTTTTAAAATAATATTTCTGTAAAGTGCAGCTTCGTCTTTACCAGTAATATGTCTAATTCTCCCCCCACCCCTAAAAAAATGAAAATTTATTCTATCGAGTAGGAATCATAATCGTGACTTCTTTTAATCTAACACCGGATAATTCTTTCGTGGACTTGGAAAAACAATAAAAAAATTTCATTGTTTTGAAAATGAATGTTGGCATAAGTAAATGCATATTTATGGAATGATATAGGTTCCAAAATTTGTTAGTTGTTTCTATGTTCAATTCATTTTTGTACTAGGTATTGATTTCAAATTTCAACAGATAATATTTACCACAACTGTTTTTCTTATGAAAAGTAAGTTGCATGTAATTTATTATTGAATAAATGCATTCTACTAATGAATCGAAAAATGCTGAGGAAATATTTAAATTAAGTTTTTTCTTTATGATTTAGGAATGCATATACACCTAAATTTTTCATACCTCTTTTTTGTCAAATAATAGAAAACAAAAAGAAAAAAGAAAAAAAAGAAAAATATATACAGAAGGAAAAAAACAGAAGAAGTAAGCAATAGCTATAACAATACACCTTTTCGCACTCCCAACGCAGCAGCATCCAGCGATTGCATCAACAAAATTATCTTACAATTAACCAACAAATCACTATAGAATTAAACAAAAAAATTCTCTAATAATTAAAATAATTAATACACATAAAAGAAAATAATTAGAAAATAAAAGAAAATACAATCAAAATGGAAGAGAACTCGAATGGCGAACTTTTTCAAAGACCACTCGCAACCGGAGTTTTAATAGGGATAAATTTTCTGTAGTGATTTCTTGGTTAATTGCAAGACAATTTTGTTGATGCAATCACTGGATGCTGCTGCGTTGGGCGCGCAAAAATGTGTATTGTTATCGCTATTGTTTACTTTCTTCTGTATATTTTTCTTTTTTTTCTTTTTGTTTTCTATTATCTATACTTGTATTTTATTAGAAGTTGCTGCATGCGCGCCATTCTGTATAATACAAAAGTTTTAATTAAATTTTAAATATATTTTGTTAAATTTTATTAATTGTGACTGTCTTTTTTGTCAACGTGTTTTTCCGCACATCTGAAACTGACTATCACATAACATTTACTTGAAATATTGAGTAATTTTTAGATAATTAATTCTGAAATGCTATTTTAAAAGAGGAAGTAATTTCATTTTCTTAAATATTTGAACATAAGGGCATAAAAGTTTTTATTGTTTGAAAGCTATAAAAACCAATGAAATGGGGGGAAATGTACTGAGGGAGTAAGACACAGAATGTGGTACATAGCTATGAATACAATAGGTTGAAAACTATAATATTGATAACTGAATTTTTAATGCAAAAATTATATCAACGAAGAACTATTAGAAAAGTTATATCAACTCTAATCCTCTTATTTTCACATTTTCGTTAGTGGAAAACTAATCAAAAATTTACAATTTGAACGATCGATAAACTGTTGCAATTTTTTCTTCTGATTAAATGCTAAAAAGTATCCTTTCGATATTCTTAGAAATAATATTAGAATAGATAATTCTTAAAAATAATATTAGAATAGGTATTTCTCAGAAATAAACAAGAGAATTCAAAATATGAGAAGCAATAATAATTCCAATTTCTAAAGAATATCCTGCTTAAATAAATAAAAAAGTAAGTATCATTTGTCATGATGTCGCACCTTTCCAGAAGTCTTAGATATAATGCCATTCATGGAAATAACAACGATAGAAACATGCAAGGAATATTTGCACGGAAAAAATTACGAAACGTTTGTATAAAAATTGGCAATTTCACCTGTTCTTACAGACATGCACATTTTGGAATCTAGTAATTCCGAAGAATGCAGTACAGTCGATATTCACAGTACAACAATGAGATGCAATGTGCGTTACATCATAAAATATATGTTAAAATAAGCAGCCTTAGTTGCAACATTTCTGAAGATAGCAAATAAATATTTATTATTCCATGCAAAAATTCTTTCTTAATAATTAAACAACATTAAAAAATAATAATATTGATAGAAAAGGAAAATAATATGAATCCATTACATAATATAGTACAGTACAGCAAAATTATAAAGCATACAAAAACAGTTGCAGCTAACTTACAGGGACGAATATTCACAAAGTAATAGAGAAATGTACCAAAAATATAGTGCAATGCATTAACAATATAAGGAATCGGTATATGAATAATAAACAACTGTAGCCATTCAGATGTGAAAAGGTAAGAAATACAACAGAATAAGAAATATTTTCATATCGTGGTATCATGATTAGGAAGACTTGAAGAAAATCAAAGAATCTCTCAAAAATCTACCATTTTATCTTTGCTAGAAACAATAGCGTCTGCTTCCAAAGAATTTCCATCGAACATTAAAGCAATATATAATACATTTTTTCGATGATTTAATAACAGGACAAGGATTCTTTCTTTTATCTTCTTACACCCTAAACAAACCGGAAGTTGATCCATTAATTTATCTTCGACCAATATTATTGTTAAAAGATGAATTAATGATAAAAGACTTACACATAGTCAACATTACATCAAATCACCCCACCACACATGCACTCTCATATAGATATATATTGAGGAACAGCCTATACCGTTGAAACAGTAGTAAAAAATTGGATAAAAATTGCCTATCCATTTATATCTCGATGCCTCAATTCCATACCAATATCGGTTTAATGCCGGGCTCTTCAACCCTCCCCCTCCCCCCCACACACAATAACAAGGTAGGGGGATGAGGAAGAACAAAACAAACAAATCCAAAAATCGCAGTTACTTTTCAATCTCTCAGGGCATGTTATTCGATGCAATTTACTTCATCCTGGATCGATTTTTATTTCAATTTTTCTTCAATCTCCTTCAACTTGGCCTTCGCGAAAGTGATGGAAGTAACAGAGGTAACGTATCTTTACGGATTACGAGGCTTTCCGGCCGTATATTTTACGGAGTAGGGGGCAGAGATAGTTGTAAACTGTTCAGATCGTTCGTAATTGAGGAATTATTCGGGATGCGGTCGGTGGGTATCCGTCGATTCATCAAGTTTGCTTCCTTCATTGGGATATTTGCTGCTTGTCGAGAGTCAAAGTCGCCTTCATCATTGAATTTCGATTCATGGCTCAGTTTTGCTTCTTTCGAATGGCTTGCTGGAACGTTGGGTATGCTTCTGGAACCATTATGAAATGATAGTAAGACTAGAAACTTGTTGACGCTCATACGTATAATGCAGGTCTATACGATGCAAATCATTCCTGTTCAAAAATTCGACAGTAAGTAATTAAGTGATATTTAGACTTTCATTACAGTGACTGTAATTAGAGAAGTTGCTGTATCTTCTACTTGAAGATAAATATATGGTATGCTTGTTTCAGATTCATAAGTAGTATTTCATTACTAGAATTAAGCATCAAATGCATTTCTACACATTAAAACAAAAATTGTCATCAATTAGTGCCTTCCTACATCCTTCGTGGTGCCTCTTAATTATTTTATCATTCATTGAACTTATCATAATTGCCCTGTAAAATACAAAAAAAAAATGACGGGGAGGCTGTCCTATTGAAACAGCCGCTGGTGTTGAGTGGTTGGACTACTTCCTCGCCCATTTTTGACCTCCGGTTTCTCTTTGTTACTCGCGATTCTCTTTTTTTGTTTATCGAAGCTTCCTCCGATTCTCTTTTGTTACCCTCTATACTCCTTTTGTTTCTCCGAAGTTACTCTCAAATCCCTCTTTTGTTTCTCTGAAATACTAATGTATGAAAAAATTGCCGAAATAAATGAAACTAAAGTTAGAATGAAAATTGTTTTATTTCTTAATAAAATATATTACAACAATTCTTTTTATTTTCAATTGTAATCATTGTACTTGGATATATTTACAATTCTGTGTGGGATCGGTTGATGATATGAAAAGTAACAAATATAATTTAATAATTCCGGGACTAATGTTTCTTGTAAAAAAAAGTTGAATCAATATATGAATCTCTAGAGTACTAGGATAATTTTTTTGGCATACATGTTGAAATGAAAATAATAATAAATAATTAGTTCCTTTGATAATGAAAAATGATATAAAATAATAAATAATGATAATAATTAATGATAATAAATAATTAGATAATAATAATGAGGTCCGATGATGGAACGTCTAAAGAAAATGATAGAATTTGGAGGAATGAAGAGGGAGGGACGATGATAACTCTAACAATAGTACATACAGGAGAAGAGAATTCATGCGTATTTTGCCCAACTTTGCGACTCCGTAGTTGGTGACTTCAATTCCGTTTTCAATTTTTTTAACTTCTGTTGTTTACACTTTATCTCTAAAATAAGACATCATTTATGTTGTTTTTTAACATATGCAGTTACGAGATATAGAGAGTATCTCCCATACAACGTTTTTTTGTGGTGTTCCACAGCGTGTGAATCAAATTCCTTCCCGCAGGGGCAATGGGAGGAACGGCAGTCCTACGTTAAAAGAATCGCAACTTACTCTATGCAAGGAGGAACTTTTGAAAAAACTTTTTTTCAATAATAGGCAATTAAAGATATTTAGCTATTTCCATTGGAACTATGTGACATTAATATCAAATCGATCTGAAATTATTGCAAGAATTTTAGCTTATCAGAAATTAGTTTCGTAAGAGAATATTAAACTTACATACTGCCACAGCAAACTTTTTAATTTTTCTTTCTATTCCCTGCTTAATTTCTTCCATAATTCTTTTGCGGATTAAATTATGTCTTATGGCATATTTCATTTCCACCATATCATGCGTTATGAATTTTGGCTTCATAAGACGTCCTAGAACCCATTCAGAAAATCAGTTCAATATATGAATGCTATCAGGGATTGTTGATGCCAATGACAGTTCAAAAGTTTCGAGAGGAAAGAATTTGTCTTTAAAGAGAAGACTTTATAGTGGACGGCTATGAATTAGGGAACAATTTACAGACAAATCCAGTCCCACCAATAGGAAAATTGGTCGCATTGTGCAAAAATCAAAAAGCAATGGGACTTTTACCCAAGAATAAATGGGCAATGTTGCAGACGGTTATGGATTTCATAAAATCTCATTTAAAACCTTCGGCGAGATGAAGAACGGACTTTTTTATGCTAATGTTATTCAAAAACAGCGGACAGGCAGCTAAAAGAAGGACCATTGCGAACTAGAGACAGGATGCATCGAAAGAAGCTTGTGCTCTATGTATGATAAATACGTAATGTAAGGCATAGTCTATGAATAGTTAGAAAATATCAATTTATTGTGTAGATGTACGTTGTCTTCCCAGCTGGGAAAATTTGAAAGAGGTTCTTATTGACCAAATCATGTTGTTATGCAATATATAGAGCAGAAAACCTCCTTCTCTGCCTATAGATTACTAGAGTATTTTTTGTAAAACATTTTCCCACCGATAGAAGAAGGAAAAATTCGTAAATATTATCGATAATCTGGAATAAAAGGGACGTAATTTGCTTTATCCAATTATGAATAGTCAACTTGAGATTACTATATCTTCTAGGAAACAAACATTTAATCATATTCCTTCCTTAAAGTCACTTTGACTAATCCACAGTTAAAATCACATAGTACATTTTTTTTCTAAATGAAAATTAAGTCTTGGAAGAAATTGTCACCAGATAAGAAAAATATCAGTATTTAGTTATTTCTTTGAGACTATTGTCAACAAATTAATATATGCCTTCTAGTAAAGACACTTAATCATCTCTATTCTTATTCACAAACTCACCATCGTTTGTAATTAAATCAGATATTGTTTATTTATTTGATGCATAAGAGCATCTGAGGTTAGAGTCGAAGCAATTTATATCATCTTCCGCTAAGCATTTCAATTAGGTATTTTCGTTCTATTTCCAAACTCACCATATTACTATTCTGTAATAGCATAAATAATTACATTTCTACCCTTTCCAGATTTCTTAATTCGCTCCGCATTCGAGACCCTCACTATGTCAGTGTTTTCACTGCAAAACGCATTCTGCATCAATGGCAACATTTTAATACTTTAGAATAAAATAAGTAGGCTAACAAATTTTCTTATATTTTCAATCAAAGTGGAATAAAATTTTGCCATTTTATGAAGCATTTTCAAATTAATCTATTTTTTATCGCAAACCTCGTAATCATTAAGTGTTTGAGAAATATGGCCACATCCAGAAAATATGATAAATCCTTGTGTCGTGAAACGAAGTAAATCTATTAAAATTTCAAGTGAATATATATATTGGTTCCTAAAAAGATTTTTTTATATGATAGAATTTTTAAGGTAAAGTGACTAAAAATATCTCAGAAAATGAAGAAAATCTCTTTGATTCAATTAAACCAAACTGACTTGCATTTCATTTCTTCAAGCAAGTCAAATCAATATGCTTCAGTATAATGCAGGGGAAAAAATCCTTCGAAATTCTCGACCTCGCGCATTAAGGTAAGATGCATTGGTTTGTTCTGTGTCGAAACAAGGGAAATCTCCGTTCCTCTTCTTCCAGCTCCCTGGAGACCGTTTAACTCCTCAAGCCCTACTCCAAAATGCGCGAAAGAGACATCAAATAGTTCCCTTGACCTTTGCGCGCATATCTTTTCGCCTCGACAGGGAAGACGGTGGGTGGTGTTGGCGAGCGCAGCGGGCATTGGTATAAAATGGTCGCGTGACTGGGGGGTATTGGGGGGACACGGGTGTGGTGGATGGATTAATGGAGTCCATTCTCCGCCGCCTGGATCTCGTCCAGTCGTGGCAACTGTCGTGTGACAGTGATTCCGTCACTTGACAATTCGCCTGCCCCACATTCACCCTTTAATACCACCACAAGAAGAATTTTTCCCCCAGCTCCTCATTTTCGATAGGAAGAGGGTAAGTGTGCGTGCAATGGCCTTGAGCAGTCGGTTTTCGTGATTGTGTGCGAAACTTTTAATCTTTCTATGTCTAATAAAATAATCAATTTAATTAGGTGTTGAGTAAAAATAAAAGGCGAGCCTTCTGAATAGGTTTGTATTTTTCTCCTTCAGCGTGTTCATGAACGACTGCGGTTAAACGAAACTTGACAACAATAAGTTAAGTTTAAAGGGACATTATTATTGAAGAATTGTTAATGATTAATGTTTTTGTACGTACAATGAATAAACTCAAGCAAAACAGAGTCACAGAAGAATTTTTTACAGCTATTCGCTTAATAATCTATACATCAACAACAAATGATTACCATTTATAATATTTTTGTCTAATCATTACTTACTATGACAATTTTTTTATAGTTATTCTGTGATTGTTTACTACGATATTTTCTTATTCTATTGGGGAAAAGAATCTACAGAACAACAAAGTAAAGCATTTTTAAAAGTGGAATCAATTACTTGATATCGCATCAAGTAATGCACTTGATTACAAGTACATTATTAAGATTAATTAACATACATTAAGCAAGATTGATTGAACAAGTAAGTAATATTTGATGTCACATTAACAATCACAATATTAGTAAAAATTACTTACCAAACATTGACCCATTTCAAAACTAAAAAATATAAAGCCTTCTACCACAAGTACTGATTTCATTTAAAAATAAATGCTCCATTTATTAACTGTAAAATTCAATTTAGGAAGAAATATTGCTTATATATAAACTAACATCGGAGTATTAAATAGTTTGAAATACAAAATGAATCCAATCTCCCAATAATTTGAACATTTGCATTAATTACAGTAAAATCCGGCTAACCGAACTCGTGTTAACCGAAACTCGGGTTATCCGAAATGCCTCTGAAATCGCAAATCCAAAAAACACATCCTGTATTGCACAGAAATAATCGGGAAGGAGACTTTTTTTGTGACGTTATCCCCACTTTTTTCTTTTAACCCTCTGAGCCCTATCCCGCCTCATTCGACACAGACCCGCCTCAGGAGGTTTCGGGCGCCTGTGTGAATTTTTTGGGAGAAAATTAGAACCTTTCTTTGTTGACAATTGATCTCCCAACCGAGGCTGTCGTCCTCCTGGAATTTCTGTAGAGAAAGGGAAGAGTTCTTTCTGATTTCATGAGTGAAAATTTACTCCAGTTTTTAAGGCACTTGAATCCTCACTCTAGCTGGGTTCAAAGAGTTAAGCCTCCCCATGAAGGTCAGTGATTACTTCTAGAATGCTAAATTTAAAATTAATGGGTATTAAAAATGTCAATTACGTATTGTTTACCTGTGCCTGTCGGGAGCGTTACGCTCGACGGAGGGTTATCTCTAATCTCTAATACTAATAAAGATGAATGTCTGTGTGTGTGTCTGTTGGCGGTCAACAGAATAGATCGTTGAACCTAGAGCTACCAAATTTGGTAAAGGTATACTTTGGAGGATGAGAATGTGCACCTCGGAGCCATATTTTTCAATTTTTTATTCAAATTATAATTATTTAAAAATTAGGCAAATTTTGGCTTGTTTAGGCCATTTTTTCAAGAATAACTTCCGAAATAATTTTCGAACGAAAATTATTTTCATACCATTTTAAAGTGCGAATTTTCATCTTTCTTATGTTCTTAATTTGAACTCTGTGTATTATTTCGGCGAATTTTAAAATCCCTTTGAATATATCATCTACTGATCGCAAATCGTTGAAGGTAACAGAATGGACAATATCCCTCGCGGACAAGGTCACGGAAACGTTATTCCCTCTTGGAAGGTGCAAGACAAAGGTTGCCTCCTTTACACCTTCTTCGGGATGACGTGGAAGCACTTCGCCTCCCGATACTGCAGTTGGCTTTAGCGAGGTTCACAGTTCTCTACCGCGAAAAAAAATTTCCCCTTTTAAATTTTAAATGCTTATATTTTACAATTTTCAAACATTTTAAACCCATTCTACGCGTAAACCATTTCAAATCCATTTTGAAATGTAGAAAGTGTCCTTTTCTGTGATATTAAACTTAATGCTATGCCATTTTTTTGCGGAATTTTATCAAACTTTTATTCCTGTTTCAAATTATACGTGCTTTACCAATCCTTCAACAAACTCAATTCGAATACCACAATCAGAGCGAAACGCATAATGAAATATCAAATTATAAATTAATATGGTATACGATTGATAATGTTTTAAAAACTGTCTAATATTGGTTCGAATTATAGAGTTTGTTACAAGTTTTATTTCAAAAAAATGATTTTTTCTTATACCGTTTTTGTTAAAATTAAAGTGCATTTCAAATTGTAGCAACAATTTCAAATAAATATTTGAGAAGTTGTAGCTAATAAATGCATTCATTTACTGCTCTTTTAACTTTAAATTTCATTTGCGAACTGGAAACTTAGAACTTTGAATTTATGCACATAAAGATGATCTTTATGTACTATTTCATTTTAGATGCATTTTTATTTCATTTTTGATTTTGGAACTAATTGTTTCATCTAAAGAAAATCAACTAAATATATTTTTTTTCATGACATTTTAATTGATATATGATAATCATTTGTTTGTGTTTTCAATTGTTTTTTACAGTTTACTACGCTTAAAAATTTAAAGCGGAAATTACTTCTTCAGACAAACCGCTTTAATTAAAAAATATTAACATTAAATACAACAATAACAACTTATAAAACATCCTGCATATGTGCATTTTATTGATATAACTGAATCATTTTAATTTATAAGTTCTAATATGGGCGGACCAGCTGGTCGGCTAGTCTCTAATAAAGAGCATAAGTGCAACTTACAAAGAGAGTTTCGAATTCGTTTTACACTCGTTTAAAACCTTTCAGAATTGCATAATGTAATGAGATACAAAATAGTAATAGATGTTCATGGCTTAACCGAAAAAATTGTTATCAGAAACTGCTTCCCCCTATAGTTCGATTAACCTGGGTTGTACTGCATTTAAAATTTTCGGTTTACGCGTAATCAATTATTTACAGACCGCTAAATGAATAATACTCACATTAAAAATTAAATAAAGCAAACTACGAAAGACTAAAACGTGCCGTATGAGATCTTAAAGTTATAGAAATTCATTCTCTGAATTACTCTTTAACCCTTTCAAGTTCAATACATGTTTCGTTTTTAAAATTACTAAATTTATTTCAAAAATGTGTATTAGACATCTATCTGAGCACAAATATGTAAATTTGTGTGTATGTATATTTCGCATTGAATCTTCAAAAATAATTTCCAATTTTTATGAAGGTTGCATACCTTGAATACTCACATATACTTATAAATTAAATACATAATTTAAATTGCATTTCGATGCTAACTTATTGGGAGGAAAAATAGCCCATTTCCGTTCATTAGTTTCACTGTGAAATCAAAAATTGTGGTCAATCAATCTTTTTAATGGAAATGTATTTTTTATTCAAAATGGGGGAGGGGGGAAATTAATCGCACTTCATACACTGTTCGATTTCATCCCGAACAAAAAGCAAATTTATAAGGTGAGTTGCAGGTTTAAATTTTACTTTTCTGAATTGGTGAATCTGTGAAGTATTATCGAAAGTTTTTTTAGTGCATTCGATGCATTGTCAGGTCATATTTGTTTAGTTCTTCCCATAATTTAGTTTTGCATGTATATTGCAGATGGAGAAAGGACGTGACGTCAAGTGCAGCCAGCATAAGACAACGTCCAGTTCGATCTTAACCCTCTGATTCCTAAGGCCATTGAAATAAAGGGACCTCAAAATACGAGATCCTCTATCAAAGATAAGGGAAATTCACTTTCCCCCTCAAAAACCATAATGACAACTGCCATTGTCCGAATTGCAAGAAAATTCCCCTCTTCCCCACACACATTTGGGAGAGCCACTCGAACGCAGAAAGCGCGCGCCGCGGGTGTGAAATCAATCGCACTTAATTTAAGGGGGGTGGAAATTTCAGAGTGACATTCGGACGGCTATCGTCTTTTGCTTGAAGGGACGTATGGGACGGTCCCGTATCGATAGAGTTAAATAACATATACAGTCATTTAAACCTGTGAATGACATGTTTAAATGACGTCAGACATTAGTTTATATACGTCAGTCATTAGTTTATATACGTATATTAGTTAATATACGTCAGACATTAGTTTAACCAACCTAATATTGTTGCTTTACATCACGGTATGGCATGATAAAACGCACATCAGGTTTAAGAATGCATGAATCAGTTTAAATCAATACAAAGAGCATGCATATTTTTTGATATGTCGTTATCTTATTTCAATCTATATGGCAAGCACAAGTCATATCTAGATTTTCATAACGTGATTCTTAAGAGCAGCTCAGATATTCGTAAAATTATCGTCAATATAATATCTTCGTATTAATAAAAAAAAAGCATTCAAAATCGAATGAAATCCGTGGTTAGAACCTTTTCCTTTAACTATTCCAAATATTATTTCTTACACACGACTAAATGCAACAATGTGTATTTATCTTCTGCACCATATCTTGCAGAAGATATTTCAACAGACGAAAGAATACATATAAAACAATTACTAAATTGTAATGGTGAAAACGGAGGAAGTGATCTCCTTCTCTTATTGTATTCTACTCTATAATCAACAAAGTACTTTCCATATTGCTTTTAGCAAAATTTACTATCAAACATAAACGCCTTACCCTATATTTAGAATATATTTCTTAGTTACTTGTAGTCCTTTAATTATTTCGAAACGTTTATGCTGATAATATACAGGGTGAAGTACAAGCAAATATTATTTATTGATTATCGATTATTTCTTGCCCTATAGTCACTACGCGTGTTGAGTCACTCCTTGTCATCAAATATCTAAAAAATTACTCGCCAGGAGTCGCATGTGACAGAAAAATATCAATCATTGCCACATGGAACATTTTCATACTTCGCCAGACTCCATTTTTTTAGAGGAAAGTGGTACGAGTTTTATTCTATGATATTGCGTGAAATATACTGAAAATAGATACGCTTTTATTTTCTTTTCCTGGTGCATTTTTCCTCCTATCAAATTTTGAAAAAATATGCAGGATAGTCTTGTGAATAAAATACATAAGGAGAAAAGTTATTACTTAACTGAAATAAAAGAAATAGCTCGTGAAGAACTATCCGAGAATTGCAGGTGTACCAGACTGTTGCATTATCTCTCTTTTGGCGAAGAACAAGAACAGTAACCTGCAAACCTCCGTTATTATATTAACCAAAATCGAAGTCCATTCATACTCGAGTGAAACGTATGAAGTGCACCATTCCATTGTAATTTTCGAAACGCCCACGCCTCACAAAGTTTAGTTTTATTAACGTCCCGTTTTGAAGCAACGCGAGGGAGCGCACGATTTTGAGCCTCTTTCAGGTGGCGAGGGTAACGCCTGAGCCGCATCCACTCTCAAAACTTTCTCATCACTCTAAAGGGAAGGCATTTGACCCACGACGACGGATTTGGCCCGTGCCAGGCCCACATATACGCCGGTTCTTCAGTGAAATCGCTTTTCGAGCCCGGAACCCTCCTATCTTGAAGCAGAGACCATACCACTAGGCCGCGCGGCCCTCCATCATGCATTACAGCGTATGTATGGCAAGGGGCAGTTAGTTAGTTGTTCGATGATAAGCCTATTTAATTTTATCATGTGACTCTGAAGTCCCATAAATTGATTTCATTAATGCTGAGTTTTGAATCTGTGATGATAGTAACTGAAATTGAGTTAATTTGTTACATAATCGTTTGCTTAAGAAATTGCACGAATAATTTAATGATGAATATGATACCTAATCGACTTTCATATGACTAACAACAAAATTAATTTTCGTGTTTAAAATCTTCACTTCTGTCATATTTTCTTTAACATGTATACATTTGCTTTAAACTATGCACATCTATGATGCAGTGGAAATTTCATGTATTAATGAACGATAAAATTTTATTTAATTGGCTTAGAGCCTCTGCTTCACCTCTTTTGTTTGTGGTTTAAACATCTTACCAATTCTATAATGTACACAAATTTTTAAAACGTTTTGCTATCCCAGTAATATAATAAATTTTTATAATTCCCCAAGTAATTAATCAAATTTGATAATATTGAAATCATTGTGACATTATTTTTGCATCTTTTGTTCAATCTCATCTATTGAACGAGATGCAACAGTATTATAATATATTTTCGCCATTATTCAATTTCCGTTAAAGTATAAACGATTACTAATAGTTTCTGCGAATTCAATTGAAGACGAGTTAGCTCAACAAGCAAATGTGGTAAATAAAAAAGAGATTTTCTATTTTTTTATTATTTATTGAAATTGTTATATAATGCCAGAAGTCCAATTGGTATATAATGTATTATAATCCTGTCTCTTTCGTAATTTATCATTTGTACATATTCATATTTCATTAAGTATGTGACTACCCTAAATTCCTCGATTTTTCTGAAAATTTTCGAAATTTGTTTTATTTGTTCATTTTATAGGCCATACGTTTAGGTATCTAAAAATGCTTTATTTTTGTTTCTACTATAATTACAAGTAAAGTTATAACATAAATAATAAACCAGAGGTGGAAATTTAAAGAGCCTTAAAAATACAAACAATTCGTTTGAACAACTATTTTTTAATTCTCAAGCAATTTATTGTCTAAAAATAAAGATTTTAGCTTCCATTTCTTATTTTTATTGTTTTATTGCTTTTGGGCAACACTTTTTTTTAAAAAATACAACACAACAGTAAAATTTATTTTTTAGCGCTAAAATTGCAGTTTTATAATTTAATTCATTTATTTTGAACTGTTAGCCGCTCTCAAGTGTTTTTAAGTATACATTTATCCACTGATGCTTAAAAATTACATAGAAATTGGCAAAAAGTTAATTCAAATATTGAGTCGTTACTCACTACCTTCTACACAAAATCATTCAGAAAAAAATCTATAACGCTAAAAGAAGATAAAAGAGTTTAAAATCAAGTAAAAGAGGTTTGACTTGCAAATATGGCGAGTTTTAAGATTCTAAGGCAAGTACAAAATTTTGTGTACTGTATGAAAATCTTTAAAAGCGTTTTCTGAGAAATTGTGTTTTTCGATATTTTTCTTCGTGGCAAACAACGTTTTGGAAAACGTTTTCTAGATATTAAAATGAAAGTTGGCCAAAATGCTTTATTTTTTTCTAGCTATATTTTGAACTAAAATCTAAGCTGTCTGCCTATATTCATTTATTTTAATGACTTTTTAGTGAAAAAATCGATGATTTGTATTAAAAAATTCGAGTTAGTTCGCAAAGTTTAGAATATCTCCAAAACTTTTAGATTTATTAAAAATCTTTTAATTAATAATACAGATAAGCATGTTAGCTATATACTCTGAAAAGATTGATGAAATATATTCAATAGAACTTGTAATAGGAGGTTTGGCGTAAGTTCAAATTTTCACTAAAATTTTGCTAAAAATTGCGTATATTTCGAAGGTCAATGAAATTGCATTGGAATTCTTAGTTTCATAACTCATTTTAATTAAAAATATGAGTATTTCATCAAAATTTTAAAATTAAAATAAGTGCTCCGAAGGTAGTCCATACCTTAATATTAAATTATCATTGCTTCTTTTATTGATGTTTAAATTATGGTTTTGCTGTCGAGAATTTCAATAAAATTTGAATTGCTATTACTATTTTTAAGCATCCGTAACATATAAATCTTTCTTTGCTAACCAATTGACCTAATTTCTTTGTATGTATACTTCATTTCATAAACATTAATTCATTTTATGAAATTCCAGTGTATCCAAAATATATGAATTCAGCGCTTTCTCTTGGCGCGGTAAAAATCGGTCATATCTTTTTGGCAAACCTTCGCCTCGCACGGGGGCCATTTATTTAAGAGCAGAGTACATCAGGAAGAAACAATGGATGATAGCAAAAGCTGGGCAAGAAAACCGTGTCGGAACACCCGACCACGTATCTGGCAGATTCAAAAATCAATCTTCTGGCTGGACAAAATTGAAAATTCGGACATTCAGACAGACGTATTTCGGAAACAGTGGAATGGTGTTTCCATTTGGAAGGAGTGGTTGAAAAGTGGAAAGGAAATCTTATATTGTGTCTCTAAGCTTTCTCATAGATATTTCTGAGGAGAATGCCCGTTTCCTTTTTACATAGGATATGTTTCGAAACTGTATTTTCACATTCTGAAACGATTAAAAAGCATCGATTAACCAAGAGAATGTTAAAAATGCTTCTTGGGTGAAGATAAACTACATGACATAAAGCGGATTATATAGAGTCTCCACTCTAGACGTGGCTCCGTTGCTAATTTCTAAACAGTTACAGATAGCATATGTTTGCAATTAGAAAAATAAATAAAAAAACTTTTAAAAAATCACTTTTACCAATGCATTAAAAAAGAAAAAATAATTTTTTCTCAAAAATCTGGAGGTAAGACAAAAATCGGAAAATCTTGAGGCTCAGGTAGAAAAGCTGTAAGTAAATTAGAATTGTAATCACATTTATTATATATTTTATATGATGAATGTTCAATAACATTTCGTTCCTTATGATAATCATTGTGGTTTTATATCTTTCTCCTATTGTTTTCAGAGCCTCACGCTTTAACTATTTTTGTTTTGACCTCCAGATTTTTGATAAAAATTATTATTTTCTTTCCTAATGCACTGGTAAAAGCGTTTTTTAAGTTTTTTATATTTATTATTTTCTAGTTTTTAGTCTTTAATTTATGTCATAATCCAGTTTTATAAATATTTTATACATCAACTAACTAAAGCAATTATTTTATTTAAAAAGGTCTGATAGGATGTACGTAATGGACCCTATGCTTTATGTAATTCCAGCAATAATTTCTTTAAAAAGATATATGATAGGATATACTTATTTTTATTTTTATGCAAACATTTAAATTACTGTGTCAAGTATTTTAGTTCTCAAAATACTATAGATGGCGCCAATGAAACATACCTAGTGCAAACGCAATTTTGCGAATTTTTTTTTAAAAATTGACAATTGAGAGCTCTGAAATTATTGAAATATAGCATTGTCATCAAGACCCAATAAATATACAAATTTCAGAACTCTAGTGCATTAAGAAGTCAGTGAAAAATCGATCACAAAATCCCAACATTACATACAAACATGAAACATTTCGAACTTAGTAACAGCGTTTAAAAATGCTTTAAATGGCGTAAAGAATTATATTTCGTGTTGTTGGAGTCAACAAATCTGAGGCTGTAAAAGTAACAAAGCCTAAATTTTTATACAACCCCCCGGGCCTATTAATCATATGTTTTTGACGCACTAACGTTTTATACAAATAAGCTTCTACTAATTTGCGACTAAAACTTATGAAGCTTTGAATGTCACATTTTAGACGATTTACACAATTTCAATTGTCGTTTCGAAGTAGATCCTCCTATCAACGGGCAGTGCTTACTCGAGGCAGCTGTGAATTGTTTTAAAATAATGAAACTGCATATTAAACGACCAATATTAAATGCACCCTGTATATTAAACGACATTTTAATGCATTACTTTTTTTCTGAAAGATACTTTCATCAGTCATGTTTCTATCAGATTTATTTAACATCACTTTTAACAAGAAAAATATCCTTTTAGAGAATGTTTTGAATTTAATTCTGTCATATTTTCAGTGTTTCTTACTATTAAACATAGTTAGCCACTAGTTGTAAGCACAATTTATGGTTTCCTTTTTCATCTCAGTTAAACGTCAATTTAATTAAAAACATACGACAGCTATTGAAGATTGACTTGCTAATTTTGATTCCCTTTAAAAACACGAGAATGCCGCTTATACTTTTATTATGTGATCCAACCAACCAGTATTTGCTCCTGGTGATAGAGCTTTGGCTTCAGAATTGAAACATATTAAGTCCGAGATAAAGTTCCGCAGAGTAACTGACGTATATGTGAACCTTAAATCTCTCGCCGGGGATCAAACGCCTTCAAGCACTTCTTCTGTGGTAATTAGGAGAATAAATTTCTAGCTGAGACATTCGCCTTGTCATAGATGTCGTTTGAAAATTATGAGTTCCAAACTTATTAGCTTTGTGTAGCCGTAAAATGGCAGATTAATATGGAAAATTATGAATCTCTGCATGTTGAAACTAGTTTTAAGAATTTATAAGCTGATGATACATCTATCAAATCAACTGAAATCCGCATTTTACTTTAAATATATTGGACTTCAGTCAATTTTATATGCATGACGGATCTTCGATATTATCAAGAATCGAATTCATTAACTTCCTATGTTAAAGCTGTACTACCAGGCAACGTAAACGTTTGGATTTACAACATCTTCTTCTCATCAATTCTGAGATTAAGGAGAGATCATAATTAGTTATTTGCTTTTCAGTGTTTCTAATTATATTTAAATATAATTTGCTACTTTTCTTTTATCGTTCATTAATGTCATACAAAACAAAGTTCAGATGTATATGTTTCTAAAATATTCTACTTCATTCTCATTGCTGTGTTGCAGCAGTGTAAAAAAATTTTATGAAAAAGATTCGCAAAATGAATTAGTTTTTTTCTGAAAATAGAAAACTCTAAGAAATCTTAAGCTTATTGGTGAAAACTCTAAGAAATCTTAAGATTATTGGTGAAAACTCTAAGAAATCTTAGCTTATTGGTAAATTTTCTAGGCGAATATTATATTTTAACGCTACTTCGAGGTTAGTTTTGAGCCCAAACTATATCACGGAGAAACATCGTCACCGGAACCTGTAGCTCATTTTCCTAAATTCCGTGCTACATCATTGATGTGTGTACGCTAAATATATAACATGGATAACAAAAAGCTCATCTTTGGGAGTGAATTAGGTTTGGAACACTTATTCCTCCAATATCAAAGACAATATTTTTTTATTGGACCACAGTGGCCTCCAAGGGTTGTAGTAATGATTCTAACCCTGTTAAACTGCAAATGAAAAGTTTGAGCCTGTGACTATACAGAAGACAATCAAAATAAAATCTACATAATTCTCTAAAAATTATTTTATTACTTTGGATTTTTATAGTTTGAAGACAAGCATAGTTTGTAATGTTAAAATAATTATTATCTTTTTAACTATAATTAAAATGTCAGTATTGTGATGATATTATGAGAGTTATAAAATCATTCGATTGTTGCGTTAACAAAATTTGTTTCAGTGATTTTTGAAAGAAAAAATTCGGTACTTACGAATTGGAGAAAGTTGCAGCTTTCACCAATATGTAATAAAGAGTCTTTAAATAGCAAATTTATTTCAATGACTTTGAGAAGGAAATGAAAAATTTAGGCATTTTTGTTGGAAAGTTATAAATTTCACCATCTTCTAGTAAAGAGTCTCTAAATAGCAAATTTATTTCAGTAATTTTTAAAGGAAATGAAAAATTTAAGTACTTTTACTCGAAAGTTATAAATCTCGTCATCTTTTCGTAAAGAGTCTCTAAATAGCATATTTATTTTAGTGACTTTGAAAAGGAAATAATAAATTTAGGTATTTTTGCTGGAAAATCATAAATCTCGCCATCTTTTCGTAAAGAGTCTCTAAATAGCAAATCTCTCTCCTGGGTAGAACGAAGTTCCTTACTACAAGAGCCTCGGCATTCATTCGAGCAGACAAGAATTACGCGATTTGTTATTTAAAGCGAAAGGCAAACTCCGAGGATAATACTCGTCCCATGATCCAAGTCGGCAGGTCCGACACAGATTAAAGGAGTCATCATTGCTGATTATCCGGTGGCTCCATTCCCCGAACAGCGCCTTCGAAAGCCAGTCTCGGCTCAATCAAGTTCCAAGAACACAAGCTACTTCGATTTGCCTGAGATAAATACCCCACTCATCCGAAGGCTATTAGTTCTTTCCGTCATTCTGCTGGAAAAGGAGGAGTTTCGCGTGGATTTAGAAGGCCAGCGGCGTAGGGAAGCAGTTCCTTAATATTCCACTTTGCTGTTCTGTAGGGAAAAAAATAAAGGAAAGAAATGGCAGGGAAAAGAAAAGGGAAAAAATAAAGAAAAACAACGCGAAATTGGAACCGGCGTGGTGCTTTCTTAATCTAAGTAAAAGTGAAACGACAAAAAGAAGGGGAGCTAAAATAAGAAAGATTTTTCCTCCTGAACCACTTTCACTTAAGCGGAGAACAATGACACTCAGTCGCTGGGTTAGGGGAAAAAAAGTAAGGTACGAAAGAAGCTAAAAGACAACCCTATTCCAAGAGTAAATTAAAGACATGTATCATGCCCAAAACTCAGTACAAAGATTCTGTAATTGAACTGCTTTGCGAAAAAGGGTTGCAAATAATAATAATACTAATAAAAAGAATATCTTTTACTGCCCGGGCTCTGCCTGGAGGAAGGAAAAAAATATTACTTTTCCCCTATCTAGGATTGCCTGCCATTTAGCCAACAACCCAACGAAAGAAGATGTCAATTTGCAGCCAAATAATTAAGTTTTTCGCCAAACAAAAGCTCATGATAAAGACTAAGTACGGGATATTTAGCTTATTGCAATTGGCTGGCTCCATTTCTTGCTGCATCTCTTAACGATGCCAATGCTTTAGTTAAAAGAGCAGTTTAATTAAATGTGGATCAATAAGTTCTAATGTTGTTTAAGTACCCAAGGCGGAAGTGAGTCTCATGGCTGTTTATCTGGATGGAAGTTCATGCAGAGACAGAAATTTTTCGACCTGCATTGTATTTGAGATTCGGTATTGTGTTTGAACAGAAAATTAAAGCACTTGGAGGCACTCGATATAAAACTGCATTTCCTGTATAAAATATGCCCGTTATTGCATAGACTTCAGTTTGAAACTTTTATATTAGTGATCTTTATTATTCGCTGTTGAACAGTGAATTTGAGGAAGCCTAAAATAAACATCAGTATCTTTCACAAGAACTCGCTGGATATGAAATTTCGTTCTCGAATTACTTTGAATGACGGTTTATTTAGGACTCCATGAATACTTATCTCCTTAGTTTATCTTTAAACTTTTTAGTGATATCAAATAAAGATTAAACAAACCTATTAATTCAAAACATCATGCAAGATTTTGAGTCACGAAATGAATGAATGTTAATCAATGTTATGAATCATTTAACAATATGACGAATTGTTAGAAAAAATCGAACATTTAGAAAATTCAATTAATAAGCGTGTTGCTACTTTGCCAATTCATGTGACGACAAGTCGTATGATAAGTACATCTATATATAAAACGCTAACGTACGTGGCACAGAAAAGATGATAATTTCTCTTTTGCCGATGGCAACTATCGGTTTATTTACAAAACAAAACCGGCAGCCATGTTAGGCATGACTTCTTAAATACAGCCTGCTACTATATTCGATCTCGTGTAAAACAACATTTTCTCGGGGAAAAGAGTTTAAAACGTAGAGTTAAAAATATTTTTTACAATATAATGAAACTTGGATGAAATTATTCTAAAGAGATCAGTTAGAAATGAAGCAGGTGGGTTTAAACGATCCATAGAACGTTCAGATCAACGTCAAAATAGTGTAAGATAGCAAAGGGGAAATCGTATTAAATTCACAAATTGGGATGAACATCATGGAGCATATTATACAGTGTGCCCGCTAAAGTCCGTTGTCACCCCAATAATTTTTGAACGGCAAGAGCTATGGTCGTAAAAGTGGGGTCTAGGTATAAAAAAGTTGTCATGCGCTACGCAAGAAAACCACTTACAGCGCCATCTGGTTGCAAAATTCGAAGTTAGCGTTCTTATCTCAAAAACGGTACGATATGCGGGAAAGAAGTCAATTACAAAGTTGTTCAGCATCATCGATTTAGTAAGAGAAGACACTTTCCATACAGTAATAATAAAAATAGAAAGTGTTAAATGCATATTTGTTTGGTTCGCAACTCCCAAAATTGTAACGCGACATAACGCGGAAGAAAAGAGAAAAGCAAGGACGTAATATCCGATTTTCTAGAGGATTTGCCGTTGAGTGACCTCCGGAATGTATGGTTCCAACACGACGGCGCCCCTCCGCACAAGGTATCAAGTGTCCAACAGTACATTCTGGACACATTCCAGGAACAAGTCATAGGGTATGGTGGTTGCGTAGAATGGCCTCCACGTTCACCTGACCTGAACCCATTGGACTTATTTCTGTGGGGATACATCAAACAGCGAGTGTATGCAACCCCTCCACCAACATTGCAGGAACTTCTAAACCGTAGTACGGATGCTTGTGCCAGCGTGTCACCTGCCTTGTTTTACAATGCGCAGCGGGAAATGCAGTCCCTTGTCTAGATGTGTATTGTTTCTGGAGGACGCCATTTGAGGATGACAGATAGATGAGCCTCATTTCCGGCAAGTGCAATTTGTTCAACGCGATCAAACAAATGTGCGTTTTGTGCTTTTCATTTGTATCATTTTTGTGCGCAAGATGTTTTTTATAATAAATCGATGACGCTGAACAACTTTGTAATTGACTTTTCCCCCCGTATTTCGTACCATTTTTGAGATAAGAACGCTAACTCCGAATTTTGCCGCAAGTTAGCACTGTAAGCTGTTTCCTTGCGAAGCGCATGGCAACTTTACTATACCTAGTCCCCACTTTTATGACTTTAGCTCTTGGCGTTCAAAAATTATTGGGGTGACAACGGACTTTAGCGGGCACACTGTAGTCAGCATTGTATATTGGGTACTTTTCGTTAGGCACTCACCACTTGGCACATTTTTTGTCTTGGCGAATTTTCTTGGAGTGCTGAATCGCCACCTTGGCTCAACTTCTTTCTTGAAGATAGTTGAAGTGCGCTGTATCTTTGACTAGCTGAGGCGTCAGGAGCCAGAGTGCGCCAATTTGGCTGTAAATACATGGTGTGCATATAATGGAACGCAATTTCTCTGCACGGGATCAGCTACTAGTTTAGAAAATTCAATTAATGAGCGCGTTGCTTCTTCGTCAATTTATGTGACGTCAAGTCGTATGATATGGTACAGAAAAACATAACAAATATTACCTAAGAAAACTTTTAATAAAAATTCGGTAGCCCAATTTTTTAAATTTCTAATTATATATAATTATTAATAATTAGCCACAACTTTCGCCCAGAACAGGTTTAAAGAAAATTGCATCATGCCATACACGGAAAAAATTTTAAGCCTTAGAATTGAATTTGAAACAAGGTTTGAAGTTTTTAAATCTTTGGAAGAAAAAGCTTCGTGCCTTCTTCAATCTTCTCCATAGACACTGAATCAGTACCTAACTATATGCAAATGGAGGTAATAAAGGTTCCGTGCTGTTAAGTGGTATGCCTGAATTTACAAATATTGGCCAGCCAGATTTGAAAACACTCGAAAATTGGCGTATGAAATTGTCTCCATGTTTGTGAGTGCTTATAGGTGCTAGAAATTGTTTTAAATTAGATTCACTATTACTAACATTTACCTCGAGTCAGCTTTGAAACAGTCACTGCAAACAAGCTATTCTATGAAGTAGGAAAGATGGTAGCAATGAAGTGATACTAAGTCTTGTTCTTTGCCCGTTGTCTTTGTTCTTTTTATGCAGGGCTTTTGAAATAAATCTATCTCCATATAAAAATTGAAGTGTAAGATAGATTCCTTGTAGGAAGTCTACCTATTGCAATGGTTCTTATGACACGACTTTCGGAAACTTTCTGCAGATAATCACCGATCGTGACCTACGGAACCCAAAGCCAACTCTCTTCAAAAGTCTATATATTTGTCAAGTTTTCTGTCTTCCTTTTGTGTGTCTTTTTGTTTCTTGTTTGCATGGTTGTTTTATATATAGAACTTTGAGCATGTTATCTTGTGAGCACGATAACTAGAGTAATTTTGATTATATTTTAACCGGCGAGGGATATGTTGAAAGGACAGTGAAAATCTCGACCGAGTTCGTAGATGAGGTATCCAGCTCAAAGAAGGTGGGAATGGTGAAGGGTTGAAACTTTCACTAGCCCACTACTTCCTTGCGATTGAAGATAGAAGAAAATTCAAATCAGGCGAAACAATGCCTTATCATAAGGAAAGTTAAAATTGCTTAGGATTTATGAGTTTTAAAGTCTTTTCCACCAACCCACTCCTTAACTTAAAACTGCCATTTAACCTATGCACTTTGGTGGAAAGTTCTCGTCATTTGCATTCACTTAAACTCTCTTTTGTACTTATTTCGACTAATCCTAATGAAAATAGAGGACGAAATGTTTTTTTACTTTCATCTCCAGATAAAAGGAATTTGCTTTTGCCTTACGGTTTGCCAATGGATTTTTTTTTCTTTTGCGGCCTTCATAAATTAAATCTTGTTTATTTGGTCCGTGCTAGCATTTGAATTTCACAGGCTTTTTTATGCTGGTCTGTGATCCACAGTATTTTATTCTCTCAATGTGTTCCAAAATTAGATAGGAGCGACACATTGAATTACGTGAACATGTATATTCTGCACTAATGTATAAATTAAACGTCTAATTCTGGTACTCAAACATTTTTAGATTCTCAATTAATTACAAAAATGAATACTTAACTGAGAGATTTATTTTGGTACATGCTACCTAACACCCAAGTCTAGTCTTCCTGATGGTGTGGTGCGGAAGTTTGGAGAGAGGGTGCAATTTCAGGTGTCATCCTCGTCATCTGACAGCTTTTCAAAATTACGAGGTCCGTCCCAAAATCGCCCTCATGTTGTTCCAAAACGTGACGTTAATATAATTGAACTGAACTAAACCACTAAAGTCCACTGAAACTGTTTAGAACATATGTAATTACTGTGCCATTTATATTTTGGAATCATTTTAAAGAAGAAAATGCAATGCAATCCTTAAAAATATTCCCATTTTTATAAATAACACATTTTAACATTCTGTATAATATTCATCATGGCAATAAATTTAAATTTAAATCTATTAAGCTGTTAAATAAATAAGTCATTTTTTTCACATAAGGTCGATATTTAGATAGTAACTCGACTAACCGATTGTACTCTATTAGGTTCCACATATAAGGAAAAATCCACAATTCTATCACAAAAGTTTTTAATTGCAATAAGAGATTATACCTTCTTAAAAAGACATATTTACTATCCATTACGATATTGCGACGAAGATGGGCTAAGAATACAGAAGTTAAACATTGATTCAAATTAGCTATTTCAGAAACCTTCCCATAGGAAGAAAATAATTTCTAATGTCGTAATTGCATGCAGTTGTTGAATGCAGTTAAAAAAATTCTGCATTGTAAACCATTTGAGGATTGTAATTGAGACGAAGTGAGATTAGTGTTACTGCCATGTGGGATTAGTATTCGCTATGCAACTCAGTTCTATTATTCTTCTATTTTAAAGACATTTCTTCTATTTTAAAGACATTTCTTCTATTTTAAAGTCATTTCTTCTATTTTAAAGACAATGCGCTGCATTTTTTCTTTGGTAGAAATTCAGATTTTTGGTTCCATTACATGTTTGAAAAGTCAATCTTGCTTTAGGAAAAAATTAGAATAGTAAAATTTTATTTCATTACAAAACTAAAACATTTACTTCTTTGTTATACTTATTCTCATTATGTTAAAATATTTCTGAAAATTAAAGTATCTTTCGAGTAACATTTTTAATACTTGTAAGTAAAGAATCAACTTCCCCTCCTTTCAGTATGCAATATTTCGAAAGTTTACATAATTGGAAGCTATTTGAATTTTGAAAATTTATGCTTACATTTTAACAAGAATTGTCTAAAGTTACTATGAACCCTACGTTTATGTTATTAATTATTACAAGATATAAATTAAATTACTGAAATTTATCTATTTGATGAGATTTGCGGTTCGTTTACTAGAATAAACAGATTGCAAAATCAACATTTATTATAATAATTTAATTAATTTTCGCATTTATTTAATATACGCGTCTTTTGAACTCAACTCAAAAATTAGCTGAATAATCCAAATAAAGATTGCTTGTTTTAACCTACAATAATTGTAGATTAAATTTAATTTAAATATCGACTATCAGATTAAAATTATTTTGAATGAAAATAGCTCCTCTAGAATTATTAGTTTGAAAAGATCAATAAGGTTACTACCCGAACAAGACTAATTAAATTATACACCATGCTATGCAAACCTAACTTCTCATAATATATAAATTCAGTTTAACTTTATCAGCAAAATCTTGTTTAAATTTCAATATTTACTTCTATGTAATATGTACTAAAGATTGATTTCATGATAATCCAATTTGGTCTGTCGTAAGTACAGCTTTATAAGTGGAAATTAATAACTTTAAATGTTTATAAATCTTAACAATGACAAAAAAATAAATATCTTCGAACAATAAAATTTTAAAAAATTGCAAAAGAATGAAGAATTTGAAAAAAGTTTATGCAGCGTCCGGACGCATATCTGTTATTTAAAATAATATCTTAAACCTGTAATATATAGTAACACTGAATAAATTACAATAAATTCACTTCAATAAATAAAACTTGCAATATAGTTTTGACTCAACGTCGGCGATTGCATTATTTTCTACTTGTAAAAATTATCTTAAAGAAGAATTCTACATTAATTTTAAACAAACATGAGAAAGGAACAGTATGAAATCAACACATTTTTTGCAAAAACATGAGTTGAATAATTGTAAAAGCTACGAAATAGAAAATACATAATTCAAATAATTTTTTGAATATTTCTACAAAGGTTATTTTTCTTTAAATAGCATAAGATTCGACTGACAATTATTAATTATTTTTATCAACATTACTTTAACTTATGATATCGCATTTTTTGATAGAAAAAACTACACAGTAAATGTATCAATTTTATTGTAGATTAGAAAAACAATAGTATTTGTTCGTAACAGTAAGTATCTTTAAAGCTGAGAAACTTTAGACAACAAAAAAATTCCCCTAAACTTATCTTCAAACTATTTTAATAAAATTATTATAGTAAATTTTAGCTAAACAAGTTTTCTTTCTGAGATATAATAACATGTTTTACTACCTACTTTAAATCAGTCTAAAGACTATTAACCTTTTGTTAAAATATTTCATTGACGATATATAAATGTAAACTCTTGTTCTCCAACTACAACCACGTACCCCTTTCTATAAAAAATGTTCCTTAGTTTTTGCTCTTTTTGAACCAACATTTGATGTTTTTAATGTCGTTTCATTCGTCTCTCTCTCTTTTATCATCATTATTATTGTTATTATTTTGGCTTGTTCCACTTCCATTTTCTGGGACTGTTAGTTATGTGAGAAACTTAACTAAACAAAAACTTAACTAAACTTATCTTCAAATTATTTTAATAAAATTATTATAGTAAATTTTCGGAAAACAAGTTTTCTGTCTGAGGATGTAATATCATGTTTTGCTACTTCCTTTAAAACAGTGTAAAAGACTATTAATCTTTTGTTATAATATCTAATTGACAATATCTAAATTTAAAATCTTGTTCTATAACTGCAACCACTTTGCGATTTCTCTACAAAAATGTTCCTTAGTTTTTGCTCTTTTTGAACCAACATTTTCTGTCTTTAATGCCGTTTTATTGGTTTCTATCTCTTTTATTCTTATTTTTTTGGCTTGTTTCACTTTCTGTTTATAGGGACTATCAGTAGTCTGAACAACTTTAATACAACAGAAAAAAATTTCCCTATACTTATTTTTAAACTATTTTAATAAACCTTTTGTAGCTAAACAAGTTTTCTTTCTGAGGACATAATAACATATCGAGCTACTTACCTTAAAACAATGTAAGGACTATTAGTCTTTTTCTAAAATATATCATTGACGATATCGAAATATTTCCTATCTTACGGCCAAACTAATAAATAGAATTAAAGTTACGATACTGGTGGAATCAAAGCGATGGTCCAAAGTTGGCAACTCTCGCCTATAAATGAAAAAAATATTTGCACTATTTTAAAACTTCTGGAAAGTCAATTAAGAAAAACATACTCGAATAATTAATCTTGGAAGACCCAATTTTCAGTTTTACAGTTGGTAAGCAGTGTATTCCCATTATAAGTATGCTTTAAATTAGTGTTATAATAAAATCATATACGTAAAAAATTTTGAAAATGGATTTCAATTTCATATCACCACACACTTTGGCATAATATGAGAAGAAAGAAGTAATATTTATCACGGAAAGATCAATAAACTTAAAATAAATAATTTATTTTCAAATATCAGTATAATAAGAAATATAAATAAAGGTCCATAAAAAAGAATTTGGAAAAGATTGAAAATGACAAATAGAACAATTTTACAATTAAAGTCTGAATAATATTATTGGGAAATGAGATATACCTCAGGAAAAGCTATTCAGTTAACAACTAGAATACATAGAAGTATGTGAATAAAGATTATCGCACTTCATTAAAAAAATAGCAAGTTATGCATGCGAAGGAAGTTTCACTGCAGTACAAATTCGGGTGATACGATATTACAAATACGAATTTTTGCTGTTTGGAGTATGTAATATGAATATTCGAATAGTTATAATATATGAATGAACAAAATTGTAATGAATATCTAAATGTCATTATAAAAAGGGGGAAATAAAATTAATTTAAGATTGCTCGAGCATTCTCATTCGAAAGATCAGAATACATGTATCTATAAATAATAATTATGATGAGAGTAGAGTGAATCTCGGAATGGCATCAACGAAAATATCGAATAGGTTTGATCAATCATATATTTAAAGTGCATTGGAAGATATATCAAGTCAATTTAATAATAATTTTTATTACCAATGAATGCTTTGAGAACAGTTAATTTCATGAATACTTTAAGGAGAACATTTTAATTTTTTTTTCATTCTTTTGGATACTCCATTAACAAACTTTACGATGGCAGTAATATTAAAAGCTATTGGTCAGTGGTGGCGAACCTATAACCCGCAGGTCAGCCACTGACCCACGAAGGCAATTTAAATGACCCATGCTTTGATTTTTATAACCTTATTTTTTACATCATAAAAGAGAGAAGAGAAGCGAAAATAGTAAAAAATAAAGTATAAATATCTGATGTCGAATTTAATAGATATATTTCTAGTGGCCTTCGGCTAACTGATTTTCTAACGCATCACTGCACCTGCTTATAACTCATGACAGTCGGCGATAAACTTCTCTCGCATGTTCGTTGCATCGCACAACGGGGAAGTGCCAGCTCACAATGGTGACTGCCTACGTTGAAAACACTGATTTTTGACCAATTTGGTGAAAATTATTTTTTGACGTTTTCTTGTAGTTCAAACTTTCGTCTTTCCAAATCCGTTTACATTTTATTCCTAAGTGAATTAGAAAAAAAGTTATAACGATTTTAAAATACTGTGTCTAAAGCAAAACCAAACCGGAAATAGCATTCCGAAACCGGAAGTGGCCTTAAAGTTGCAATTGTCTGCTCTTTTTCTGCTTTTTTTAAATTTTTTAATTATTTTTTATGTTACTAGTGACAAGCCACAACTTTTTTGCACGCAGTTTACTTATTTCTTTGAATAAAATTGGCAACACAATTCAGTTGCTTGTCTGTTTATTTTGATTTGTTTACGTTTTCTGCGCTTGCTTATCTAACTTCATTTTATCCTTTTTAAGAGCTAAAAATTCGAATTTTGCTTGAAAATTTTGTTGTTTTGATTGTGAAAGTCTATAAATAATAGAAATAAGAATAACTATATTTCAAAGAAGCAAATATTTGCTGGAAATCGGTATAAATCTGCACGTACAGAACAAATTACTGTAACTCATGGCACTGATGTTATCACTGCAAGTTCTTCAAAACTTGGTGGTAACAATTCTATTAAAACTAAAGATTTATTAAAACCAAATAAATTATGCTGAAATCGTATAATGAACACTGAAATTTTAATGACAATGTTTGAAATGTTATGTTGTCCAGGTTGTATGGAAAAGTAAACTGTATTTTTGATAAAAATTTCCCCACCATTAACATGATATCTCAAAATCTAATAAAGATATTCACTTGAAATTTGTAGCACATGTTTAAAATAGTATAAGCAATGAAATGCACTAAAATATTTGTTGTTCGTGAAATACTTTTTAATTTACATGTGTTTTTAGAAAGATTAAGTTATGAATTAATGGAAAAATATATTTACACATATTTTTACCTCTAATTTACTTGCATTTCAATTTTTTTCTTAGATTTTAGTTCATTTCACAGATCATTGTCATCTATAACTTGTGTGCAAAGAAAATTAGCATTGTTGCATTACAATTTGGTGTAGAGTGTTAACCGTTATGGTTAAATTTCATTAAAATTTACTACAAATTCCCATATATCTCAAAAAATATTATATTTATAAAAAATTTTTGGTGTTTTTTGTGTTTATAATTGATAATGCATATAAAAAAACCAAAATATCATTAAAATATACAATTTTTCATAAATTTTGCTCTGAATGTAGGTGGTAGGAACATAGGCGGAAAAGTAGCAAATTCACGACTCGAAAAGTCATTCTTTGTCGACAGCAAAAACACAGCGTAAAAAACTTTCTTCCCAACGCTGGAAGAAGTGCTTGCAAAATGAGTCAAAGGAAGGTTTTACCTAGCATCCTAGTGAATATTAAAGCCTTTTGACCACAGGAACCATGTTTTTACATTAAAGGAAATCTTTAAATGCAATTTTCTCTAAACTATATTTTTGATAAAATTTCCCCACCATTAACATGATATCTCAAAATCTAATATAGATATTCACTTGAAATTTTCAGCACATGTTTAAAATAGTATAAGCAATGAAATGAACTAAAATATTTGTTGTTTGAGGAATACTTTTTAATTTACATGTGTTTTTCGAAAAAATAAGTTGCGAATTAATGCAAAAATGCACATTTACACATATTTTTACCTCTAATTTACTTGCATTTCAATTTTTTTCTTAGATTTTAGTTCATTTCATAGATCATTGTCATCTATAACTTATGTGCAAAGAAAATTAGAATTGCTGCATTACAATTTGATGTAGAGTGTTAACCGTTATGGTTAAATTTCATTAAAATTTACTACAAATTCCCATATTTCTCAAAAAATATTTTATTTATAAAATTTTTTTGGTGTTTTTTGTGTTTATAATTGATAATGCATATAAAAAAAACCAAAAAATTCTTAAAACATACAATTTTTCAAAAATTTTGTTCCGAACGTAGGCAGTCACCTTAATTGGCAGCCTTGGCGTATGTGTCTATAAGTATTTAAAAGTTCTTTATTGTTGTTTTATTATTAAAATAAAAAGGAAACATAGAGTTTTTGAGGATTTTAAAAGTGAGAAAAAAGAATCAACTTTCAAGTTTTTATGTTTTCAAATTTTCGGTGTTTTAAAATTATTGGTATCCTTCTTACCATCCCCTCCACCCACTCCCTTTCCAGGAGACTCCACTGACTTAGTGACCCACCGGCTAGTAGTTAAAAAAAAGTGAGCCACTTCTCAAAAAGGTTCGCCATCGCTGTTATAGGTTAATATATTTTTTTGAAATTTTCTGCTCTCTTTTATACTAGGTGAAAAACCTGATATCAAGACTGTAATATAAGCTCTAAGCGGAGTATACTTTCCAAGTGTTAAGGAAATGCAATGCATCTAACTTCCTCAATAAATAAAGAGCGAAAAAAGATTTTGATAAACTTGGGAAATAATTACTCGTTGTCCAAGAAAGTTACGAATCACTTAAGAAGCCTTGCAAGAAAAATAACTCCCTTATTCCAATGAGATCATTTCCCAACTTCATTCCCGAAACCTGTTAGTTGTTTCTTTTTAACCCAACTCATTTAACAAAATACCCCTGGAGAGAGGGAGAGCGGGCAAAATAAATTGATTCGTCGCCGTGTTTTAGCAGGTAAAGGTGAACTTCCGGATCTAACGAAGTTCAGATGCCGCCTTCTTTAACTCTGCTCACAGCATCATCCATTAAATAGCTTCCCTTCCACTAATAAGTGCCGTGGAACAACCACTTTGAGCACCCAGTCTATAATAACTGTCGCCCAGTGTATCTACCTGGCGCGCCTTTCCTGAAACAATTCAACTCCGCTCCGTTCCTATTCGTGTTCATTAGAGCGTACTAAATGTTGTAGCGTCATTTATTTGCCGCACTCTCAGAGGCAAGGTGGTGTGAGACGCTTTCTCCGAGAGGTCTCGTGCAGAAGGGTGAGTCTTTTGCCTCACAAATGAGATTCCGAGAAGGCTGGTGTTACTCTGCTACATACCATCAATGAGAGTTGGAAATAGCTCTTTTGTTTACTTCTGACAGTTTTTTTTTTCTTTTCAGCACTTGAGTAACCAAAATTTTTCAGATTAATATATTAGGTTTATTTCTAACGAACAGGCGATTCAACTTCACCAAAACTGAGAATTTTTTTTCAATTAACAATCAAAATACTTCAGATTTGCATGTTAGATCTGTTTCTAATAAATAGGAAATATAACTTTAGCAAATCTGAGATTAAACACTTTAACCGCTTAAGGACCGAATTATTTTGAAACCTACGGTATTTAGATCCAGTTAACTCGGGTTATGTCCTTAAGAGGTTAATTTCTTCTAGTATGTATTAGGTTTAAGATGCTTTCTCCGGGTTCATATTCGTGCAGAAGGTTGAATCTTTTGCATCAAAAATGAGATTCCATGAAAGTTTGTTGTACACCATTAATAACGGTTTGAAATGAGGTTTTTCTGTTTACGTCTAACGTTTTTTACCTTCAGTGCTTGAGTAATCAGAATTCTTCATATTAACAAATTACAGGTCTGTTTCAAATGAATAAGCAATGCAACTTCTCTAAATATCATATCAAAATCTTTAATTTCTTCTAGCTTGGATTAGCTTCTATACTCTTTCTTCGAGAGGCCTCGTGTACAAGGCTGAGTCTTTTTCTTAAAATCAAAAATGAGATTCCAAGAAGGCTGGTTTTGTTAGTCTGTTTTATATCATTCATAGAGGTTTTAAATAAAGTCTTTGATTACTTCTAACGTTTTTCTTTCAGTGCTTGAGTAAACAAAAATTTTCAGATTAACAAAGTAGTTCTGTTTCTAATAAATATTCAAAGCAAACTGCAATTCGTACGCAGCATAAGAAATTCTATAATGGCAAGTAGGAGGCAGTATCAGCAACAAACCTTTGAAGTACAAGGTTGTATAAAAAATAAGACGAATTTGTCTCTAAAACTCAGAGTTTTTTGTGTAACTAATTAATTTTTTATATGTTGCAGGTACCAAGGTGATAGAAGTGTGTCGGTTTGTACAAATTTTTACGTCAACCTGTCTGGTGCTTAGAGCAAATCAAAAATGGGTCATAGAACTTGAACATTACTCCAAGGAGGAGGTGCTCGGTGTCATTCGTTTTTTATGGGGCCAAGAGGAAAAAACATGTGATATTCATCAAGAATTGTTGGAGATCTACGGAAAGAGTGTTATGTCACAGAAACAAGTGTACGTGTGGTGTAACGCATTTGCAAGTGGTAGGAGTGCTATGGCAGATGATGATAGAAATGGTAGACCAGCGACTTCCATGTCGATGCCATGATTCGAGAAGACAGAAGAGTGAGGTTGCCCCTTCGGATTACCATTTGTTTTGCCCCCTGAAGAAACACCTCCGTGGGCAGCGTTTCCATAAACTGGAAGAGGCACAACAGGCTACACTTACCTGGTTAGGGAACCTGGAGCAAGGATTCTTTGAAAAGGGCATGGATTACTTGGTGCCACTTTGGAATAAATGTTTAGATCACTATAGTTCCTTTGTAGAATGATACTGTGATACGATTTGTCAAACATAATAAATTTTCTTATATTTATTTCTGCACGTTTTTCTGTTGATTAAAATTCACCTTACTTTCTGATACACATTTGCACATAAAGCAAGTGTTAATAGAGCTTGCCGTCTGAAGCCATACACGTTTCCCATGTTGTTATTTATGCAAATGGGTTGCCGTACTTTTTCAATTTTGTATTCCACTAAATAATTGTTGTATGTTTTATCTGATTTTTATCCTTTTGTTTTACTTAACTCTCTGACAATGAGTTAGTTACCTATATTGGTTCTCCCTGTGCGTTTCCGATCCCCTGTTCAGCTTCAAAAATGAATGGCTTCTGATCGCATAATCTACTCTTAAAAATTGTGAAAGCCCTTTCTGGGCACTCTGTATTAGGGAATGTACAAGAAATATTTCTAATTCTTTAGGAAAATTCTCTCTGAAAATTAAAACGTTTCAGATGCGTTATACATAGTATTTATCTGTTGAAAAATTGCAGCTAATTCATACAACTGTATAAAATAAAATAAGGAGAAGGAGTGCTTTCTATCAAGAAATGAATATTACCAAATACCTTTGGTATCGTTTGAAGGATTGAGATACATTTGAAAATTAAGAAAATAAAAGCAAGAGTCGACCCTATAAAGCCACTCATATTCTGTCAAAGTTTGAATATCGACCGTTGATTATAAACAACAAATTAATAAATTTCTGCGGAAATATAAGGCAAGATGATGCACTAGAGAAAAAAAGTAAGAAAAGATCTACACTAGAGTCAATCAGAAAATTGAACATTCGTTCCAACTGAAACAAGTCCCTTGAGGGCTCTTAAAGGTATACCTATCTTTTGTCTATGGAATACAAAAAATATGGATCGATTTTTGGAGGTTTTCATGAAACTCCTTGCTTGTGTTTTATCATCTTTTGGAACCAAATATTTTTAAACAACGAAAATCAATTAATATTATCATCTGCTTCAAAGAACTACAGTACTGTGCAAATTGATTGTGACAAGCTTCATTTCCCATCAGGGAACAACATCTTAATCAAACAGTTGAGCACCCTGAAAAGCAGATGCTTCGGGGTTATTTTACGTCTGGAGTACCTTGCAGCTCAGTACCAGTTGAGAAAATGATGAACTCCAAAAAATACATTTCAATACTAGAAGACAAAATTGTGCCTTTTATGCAAACGTTTGGCTGACGGTGTTGGTATGTGTCAACAAGATCTTGCTCTATGACATAATTCTAAGCTGGTAAAAAAAATTTCAAGAAAAGAAGTTAACAGTTTTGGATTGTCCTGATAATTCTCCAGATGATTTGGATTGGCCTGGTAATTCTCCAAATAAAAAACCGACGAAAATTTCTGGAGCATTGCGAATAGACGTGTGAGTATGATGAACTTCTCAATCAAGAAAAAATGATCGATAATGTCATAAAAGTTAGGTTTTGTGAAGAAGTTCCAAATTAGTGGAATCCATGCCGAATCGCGTACAGGATAACATTAAAGCTAAAGGAGGACATATTTTCTACTAAACTGTGAAAAACTACTAAACTTATATATGTGAAAATGTTTGTGTTTGTCCCAATTAATTTGCACAGTACTGTAACTAAATTTCTCAGAGGTCAAATTGAATAATTTATCTGATTAACCTTATAAATCTATGTTGAAAATATTACTCAAGAAAAGAAAATATCATTAGAACTGCCAAATAGTCTGACAGTGTACGAAACAGCATCTAGATGAAATAGCATTGTAAATCAGTATTCAAGAAACAGTTGAAATTTAAATTATTGCTTTCAAATCGTCTATTACGTATATTTTCTTTAGATTTTTATATAACTTTAATACATGTTACCCTTTCACTAATATCTCTCGACTAAATATGTATTAACTACGGTCATATATTTTTCTATTTAATCTTAATTTCAAAAAAATAAGAAAGTTCATAAAAAAGGCATTGGAGCGTTTAAACATACAAATAAAATATTGCAATATTTCTACAGTTTCTTTGCTTCAGATTTTCCGGATAACTGTGAAAAAGTTTTTGAAAATACTTTAAATACTTTGATGATAATTCATACACGTTTTTAAAGATATATTCTTCATGCAGTGTATTTTTGTTAGTGAGTATTATTTTTTGGACCACTTTAAAACTAAATGACTAGCAGTACGTTTGTCATATTGTATTACATAAATAATTTAGTGTAGTAATTGATTTGATAGAATCTTTAATTTTTATGGTTAGATTTGGAAAGAATTATAAATATTTTGAATATATATATTCCTGAACTCCCTTGAGGGTTAAAATGAATAGATTGTTTTATATTAATCCTTAATTTTGAAAATAATTTAAATTTTTGAAAAGTGCTTTAATTGTTCCTTTTTTATTTTAAGCACACTGTAGTCTCACGATTAATAATTGCTATTTTATTTCTAAAATCGAAAGAACTTTGCTCCTGGTTGTTTACAGCAATTAAATATTAATGCAAACGTCTTTTATTGGTTGGGTTTTCTTTTTAGTTAATTAAAGTTAAAATAAATAAAGTTGGTACATTTTAACTCTTGATATTTGTTCCAGTGAAAAGACGGTATGCAGAAGAAAAATGTATTTATGTATTAAATATAATTAGATATACTTGTGTACAAAATCTTCTGTTATTATTTAGATTTTATTATTATTACTAGCCGGTCGGGAATATAATTTCAATTGAATCTCTTGTGTATAATTTGATATTCATGGTTCCCTTAACAAAGTAATTTTTAATTCCAAATCGTTATAGACATTTAATTCATGTTCTTTCAGTAGCCTTCCACCTATTCTGTTCATTGTCTACATGAACGTTCTTAATGGAGTTCAGTAACTGTCTGTGTTATACAATGACATCATCTTTACTCTCTTATTCTTCTTGAAAATATGCATTTAATTTTAACTTTAAAATGGTGCGGAACATTTTACTTCCAGCAGCATGTTAGATGAATGAAAATATGCTCATTAAAACATAAAAAAATATTACCTTAGCTTTCAACAATGAAACAGAAGCACGCAAATAAGTATTTGTTTAAACAATGAAAACGGTTTGAATTGTGTTGCAACAATGAAAAGTATTGTTGTAAATTATGCCAAAAATGATTTTAAAAATTCATTAAAATTAGAGAAAAAATCGGACAATAACTTAATTGATATAATTGGAAAGGTAATGTTTTGAACTTTCAGATGGTGTAAAAATAATGTTTGTGCTTTAATATTTCAGAAAGGTATTAAAGATAAAAGCCGAAATTTCGCTTATTTTTTAATTAATTAATATTCTAATTAAAATTTCTAAAATAGGGCTTATAGGTGCACATTCCCACCCTCCAAAGTATGTTTGAACCAAATTTCGTAGCTCTAGCTCTAGCGGTGTGCCCTGAGGAGCGCCAACACACAGACACACGGACACACACACATTTTCCTTTATTATTAGTATAGATTATTTTCTTTGATCGGGAGTTAACATATAAATTATCAACTGACTTGTAAATATTAACCGAATTTTTTCTACATAATTTATTAATAAAGCTAAATGTTAATTAGATTTGTCATTAATTGCTATTCGAAGATTATTCGATCTCGTATTTTGGTACAATTTTATTATTTCCTCTTGCTCTAAAAAGTTTCTGAAAAAAATTCTGCAAAAATTTCAGTCGACATTTATTTCACGCTTCAACGTTTGTATGTCATAAGCAGTATCATTTTTCTTGAGAGAAATTACATTTACTGTTCTGAAATCAGCACGAACTCGATAGCATCTCGAATTTTTACGAATCTGCCCACCATACCACTATTGCGCAAACTTTTGGGAGGCAGACATGACGGGTGTATCCATTTAGAAGCGTCCGTTCCACTAATTTAGAAATTGCTGATTGCCAGCTAATGCCACCACCGGTTGGTCTGTGCCAGAATCGAAAATGAGTTGCGAAATTTTTAAAAGTGGCCAACCGAGATTTCTCCAAGTACGTGAGGATTTTGCCGGTAAACGAATTTCTCTTTCCGAGTCTCTCGGCACAGTCATTAGTCCCGAGGATTCGAGCTCCGTGATTGGTTTATGTGCATTACGCTGGTGCATGCTTGTTGCGTTCGCTTGATTCGGTTAGAGCTCACACCAGTTCGTTTGCCCAAAACTCACGGAAGGTTTGTACGTTCCTTGACATCCAGCATCGCTTGCTTTGACATCCCGCTGCTGTTTGAATTCTTAATTCATGACGATTTTAGGAAATTATCTTCGGACACGCGAGGCAACTTTGGATAAGGCGGATGTGCCGCTGCGCATAATTGTGATATGGTATTTCGGTAAATAACATCGTTGAAGGCAATTGTCTTTGAGGACAGTTGTAGAGTTGTTCACAAAACTCAGGTACTGAGAAATGCATGAGTAGGAATTGATTAGGTAGTTTCAGAAAGAATTTCGGGGAAAGTTGCCATTCGTTGCCAAACATAACTTTGGTGTAATCCAGCGATTACCAAATAAACCACTTATGCCTCGTTGAAATGAAACTCTTATTGATATCACGAAACATATCTATAATTTTGCAACATCTTAAGAAACCAACTAATGAATAGTTTGCATATAAAATGTGATCAGCAAAATACGTGTTTCAAACTACTAATGGCATAGTTTTAATTTAATGGTATTGTGATATTCGTAACGAATAAAAAAACATATTTGTAGAATTATTAAAATATTTAAAGAAAGAAATTAATTAGATTAAAAAATCGTTTGGTCATAAAATAAATTAATTTTAAAATATCGTTTGGCATTAACAAATGGCTTTTCTAAAGGTTATAAAAATAGTTTGGCAACGATATATTGTCTTTTGCTAACGTTGCCTAGCAACGAAAAAGATTATGAGATTGGAATTCGATGCAAGTCAGTGATTGTAACGTTTGTGATGTAAGTGTATGTGTTTGTTTTACATGTAAGTGTATGTGTTTGTTTTACATGTAAGTGTATGTGTTTGTTTTACATGTAAGTGTATGTGTTTGTTTTACATGTTTGTGCTGTGGTAGACGTCCAATAAATATATTATTTTTGATAAAGAAGGCCCCACGATGCTTCATACTGTGCTCAAATACATCACAGTATATTTATGACGTCACAAAATACTATACATGTGTTTTTAAAATAATATAAGGCATCTTTTTATTTAAACTTTTAAAGGGCCATTTTTTTCTAGTAGTGGTATAATAAAATAACTTTGGGAGTGAGATTAATTGAAGAAAAGAAATTCATTTAGCTTATTGGATGGCGTTATTTTTTAAAATTATATTTATTAATTGACAATTAATTACTAAGTCAAGACACTTTGTTATGGTTTGAGATAAGAAGTTGGAAAATCTAGGCATTTTTTCATCGACAAATTTGGTCTTAAAAATTGCAGTTAAACCTTAAAAATTGCATTTAAAAATCCATGAATTTGGTGGCAAGTTTACTTGCCACGGCTTTGGAAAGGGTTAAGCATAGAGCCTTATTACATATCCCTTATGGTCCTGCATTAAAGCTTTGATTTTGGGAAGTTTGGTTATACAAATTTTGTTATGGATTAGTTAAATTTGACATATGGTAGCTTTCCATCTGGTTAAGTAATGATTCATAAATGTTTTATTTCTTTTATTTATTTTTTCAAATTTCAAAACGCGCATAGTGGAAATAGAATGCATTACCAGAATGTTTCTTATTATTTAAAAGCGAATTCAATGCTGTGCAAAAGAGTGCATCCTTATTTCACTACCCGTGACGCTTATGCTGATTATGGAGAAGAATCAATGCCCCAATATACTGTCCGCAGGTAAACTTTGCTCTTCAGAAAAAGAAAAAAAAAGACTGATTGTACCAACTTATTTTTCAAACGACCATAGGAACTTTTAAAATAAATAAATTTGATAATTTAAAAATTAATTTGAAACCTGTCATCAATTATTACTCAATCCAATATTTAAGGATCCATCACTGGTATTCTCAGTTAATCTTTTTAAAGTGAATAAAGAAAATATGCAAAATCTTCCAGATAATGCATTTTCATATTTTTCACCAAATGAATTCTGCTCAGATGGATGATCCCTTATCTGGAACAGAAGGCAATTTTAATATGATCAGTGATATAGATAGACAGCCACTAGAAATCTTACATGAGTTTGTAACTTCTAGGCCTACGTCGAGGTCAAGTTAACTTTACGGCATGTGTAGAGGCGATATTTACAAATCTAGTTGCTGAGGTATTCGGTACATCGAACTATTGAAACTCAAGTGCTTCATATTAACTAGTACGATACTACACTACTCAGCTTCTCAACCTATCATGCCTGTATGCCACATATATCTTAAGTACTCCATTGTGAGAAACCACAGGGCTGGTGACACAGTCAAAGAAAGACTACTAGATCTTTATAGTCTGATAACAAATAACAAATTTAATAAAACAACTAAATTAAAGTCCTAAATCAAATCATAAGATCATTAAACATGCTAGCTATGAGATGATACAAAAAAAGAAGGTAGTGAACAGAAGTAATCAGTCTTTAAGTACTCCAACAGGCTCCTCGCTATTGGTCGATAGGTGACGTCACAAAGAGGGCTGATCCGATCTACATGCAATTACAATTCAAAATATTGCCAGATGCCGCGATGATGCCACAAGTTTCATTGATTAAAATGGTGAAGATAGATTGTTTTTAACAAATCAACAAAAATATATGTCACTGTAAACATAAATGGGGTGGATTTTGAAATATTTTAGGTTGTAACAATGTATAAATGTAATAATATAACGTTTTAAAGTGAATAAAGAAAATATGCAAAAACGACCAGGTAATGCATTTTCATATTTTGCACCAGATTAATTCTGATCAGAAGTAAGTCACATAACTGGAATAGAAGGTAATTTTAATATAATCAGTGATACAGGTAGATAGCTACTAGGAATTTTACATGAGTATTATTGATAAAAATGCTGAAGATAAATTATTCATAAAAAAATCAACAAAAATCTATGTCACCGTAAACATAAATGGGGTGGATTTTGAAATATTTTAGGTTCTAACAAAGTAGCACACTTCACTAGACACATAGTTCATACTAGAATTAAATTGTCTTCTGAAAATATTTCAAGACAAGACCGTATCCATGAATATTCCACCATTTTCAAATTTTTTTAAAAAAATCCCAAAATTTCCCTAAAGGGGACTATAATATTTGTCTTAAACCCTTTCTTCCAGACATAATTTAATCTCGGTGTCGATGCCACTCTGCACAAAACTCGCAGACGGCTTGAATTTTTGAGAGGGGGTGCAAAAAAAAAAGAAAAAAAATCGCTGCTTTGTTGGGTAGTCCTTCACACATACGCTGCCTCGCGATCATCGTCGTGTGGAAAGAGCCGCGGAAGATGGCGGTTTAATGTATTGGAAAAAGCTCTGATCGCATGAAAGATTCATGGGACCCATCGGTTTCCAAGCCAAAAAGGCTCTAATTACAATGCCTGGTGGCATTTGTTTCTGCTTCGATGCTGATGGCTTTAGTACGTTGTTTTTTACCACCCTCCTTTCCACCACCACTTTCCTCCCTCCCCCGCC
>BGPR01002285.1:73156-85513 GCA_013235015.1 Araneus ventricosus | reverse complement strand
AGAAAAAATCTAGAGACTCACTTATTAGTTTAAGAGCAGAATAACAAGCATTTACAATTTCTTTTTACTTCTTTATAATAAAAAGACGGGTTGAAAACTTGTACCGTAATATCTCCTTGCCCCGAACAGCAAATAGAGGCGTGTTTCTGAAAATGTTTCGTTTAAGTTTCAAGATTCCAAAATGGAACGATAATTAACTTCTTATTAGTGATGTTCGAAAATATTATATCATATTCTTATAAGGAATCGTCATAATCATCCTATTATTCTCGCTCACTATGCTGTTGATATAAACTCCTCATCTCACACAGACAACCTCAAACGAAGTTACCCCTATACTGCCGAAGCATCCAGATAACTTGAATGGCAGTCGCTGCAATAGCTCGAGAACTGAGGCCAGAGAGATAATGGCCATCACCGGCCAGGACCCGACCCATCCCGAAGGAGGTAATAACTCGAACCTCAACATCATTGCACCTACAGGAGAAGAAAAAACCCTCTTAATTATCCGACAGCTTCTCATCCACGTACTCGTGGCTCCCCCCGGAGGACATCTCACACAGATAACTAGAAAAACTGGATCTACCCCCGCCCTGCCTAAGTATTAGGGTCACCGCCGACTCGTTACATGCTTTACACCCTTTGGATAAGCAGGGTTGGCGTGGGCAATAAAGAAAAGCATCCGGCTCACCTAAATGAGCCTTTGCAATAGCTCGTGTACTGAGGATGGAGTCCTAATAACCTATCACCAGACCACGGCCCGACCAGTCCCGAAAGAGGTCCCTTCTATTACTGGAGGAGGGATCCAGAGCCCCTGCATTACTATACACCCAGGGGAAGCATCTCACACAGATAAACAATACCCCCTTTTAACCCTTTTCCTCCTTTATGACAAGAAAAGAGCTGAAAATTTGCACTATCATTTTGCCCCGACTAGCAATTAGCGGAGTGTTTCTGAAATTGTTTCGTTTAAGTTTCAAGACAAAAAAATTGAACGATAATCTTCTGAATAATCTAATTTCGTATTAGTAATGTTCAAATAAGTGGCATTGTAGCATATTCTTATCAGGAATCACAATAACCATCACAATACTTTCATTAACTAGGCTCTTGATACAAACTCCTCATCTCACACAGATAAACAATACTCCCTGTTAACCCTTTACCACCTTTACAACAAGAAAAATGTTGAAAAGTTGTACTATCATTTTGCCCCGAATAGCAATTAGCGGAGTGTTTCTGAATTTCTTTCGTTTGAGTTTCAAGATTCTAAAATTGAACGATAATCTTCTGAATAATCTAATTTCTTATTAGTAATGTTCAAATAAGTGGCCTTGTAGCATATTCATATCAGGAATCACAATAACCATCACAATACTCTCACTCACTAGGCTCTTGATACAAACTCCTCATATCACACAGATAAACAATACCCTCTTTTAACTCACACATGCAATGCATACAAATTTTTTGCTCGGTAATTTCATACTTCAAGTGGAGCCATTGCCGCGTAACATGAAATGAGAGGAGGCACAGAAAAAAAGGAGGGAGACAGCAGAAGAAGAGTGCGAGACAGGGTGGTAGGGGTTGCGGAGGGATCCATGGACCCGTTCCCAGTTTATCCCAGATGCGGGAGAGGAGGTTTTCTAAATCCCTCTTCAACAGTTAACCGACACCAGTGGGATTTCAAGGGGCGAGAACCAGTTATCAAAGCGCCACCTCGCATTCTGATCATCCCTCTTCCTGGGCCTCTTGTTTCTCTGTATTATTCAGAGTTTGTTTCCCATATCCTCCTTCTCTTGTGTTATTTGCCGTTTTTTGTTTGCCTCCTTTGTTTCTTCTTCTCCTCCATTCTTAGCCGCTTCTTCTTCTTCTCTGCCAGTGTTGTTTCCGTGAGTTTATATCCTGACCTCTCTCTCTCCTTTTCTTGCTTTGGAATCTATAAATGAAATGAGCCCGAGGCGTTATAACGTCAGTTGTGTTGAAGGAATGACTTAGGTGAGGCTCTTTTTTTGTTGTTGTTCTTTCGTTCTTCATCTTTTATTCCGGTGATGTGAGAGGTTTTCGTGACCAATTTCTCAGAGGCAAAAAACAACGTTTGGATCAACATTAAGTATGGAAAGGTAATTTTACAAAGAAGTTTTTTTTAAATAAAAAGTATAAGTACTTTCAATCATATATACTAATGGTTGGAAAAATAGCATATCTCTGAACAAGATATGTAACAAAACTCAGAAAAAGCATTTTTATAGTAGCGATATAATTATATAATGTGATCAACGTAAATCTTTATTTTCCTTATGTAAATATAGTGAGACAGTGTGAGGATGAGAGACTCAGTCCGATTTCGTGCTCATAATTCTCTTTCCCGGGCAATCATCAAAACATTCTACAACCATTAGATTGAGTAGACCATCCTAAATTATGGAACAGAAGGGAAACTTTAATACATGATAGAGCACACAAGCAATATTTTAGATAGCCCTGGTGGAGTCTATTTGGATAGATCGTTGCAGATTTTTAGATTAGTCTTCCCTTTCAGGTTACACTAGAGCTGCTTAGTATAAATATCAACTTCTGAACAGTATTCTTATGATGAAGACGAAACCTTATTCTGTTCCTCTTTCTCCAAACTTCTAGGCTGCACCCGAGAGAGGCCATTTAACCACGACAGAGTTAGCGTAAAACAGACGTGATGGAAACATTTCGATAGCCTGTGATATCAAAGCCCAAATTCTACTACCAACGCCCAGCGACTTATGCAGGAAAAAAACGAGAAGAAATTTAGACGCAATGACATAAAGATCTTTTGATTTTTGATATTATGTATTTACAATTGTTTTTACAAAACAACTACTTAGATTACTCGCATTAATACATGCAACCTTGTGATTGTGAAAATCGATTTGAATGCAGTGGCGATAAGAATCGAATCAAGGAACGATTCACATCTTAAAAATTTCTTGGCATTTTACGATTCGTTCATGCCACAGAAGAAAATTTTGCATCCTGGCCATGAAAAGACTCAATTGATGACCTGATAAGCTTGATAAGATTAGCAATCGTCGTGGTTGTTCGAATAACTGGCCTTTGCCTCTCCATCCCATCCCTAAAAGAGATGTCTAGATCTATTCGCTAACCATATTATGCTAAATCATCAGAAATCACGAATGTCATTCGAAATATCTTAAAATAGCACTCAAAGATTCTTTTCCATATAAAGTGTGATTGTTGCTACCACAGAATCTAAGCGACAGTAGTATGGACTAACAAGAAAATTGTTTGCAACACTCACCTATGCATTTATGGAGTATACTTTTTGATGATAATGTACTTGTGAAGAATGGCTCATATATGATTTTCTATTATCTAAACAAGAAGGGTTTTCCAAAAAGTTTCATATGTGAAAAACATATGGACTAAGAAATTCATCAACATCAGGATCCAATAACATGACTATACACACAACAGACTGTCATCTGTCTTTGACACTTGAAATTTGAGTGTTTAAAATGGATATTGCTATTCTTCATGCAAATATATTAATAAAATACACTGACACAAACCATGCGGTATTTATCAGATGTTCATATATTTAAATTGTAAAAAGTTATGCATTTGTGAAAGTTTTTGACGAATTCTTACTTTTCAAGAAAACAAATAAATATTAAGGGCATATTAATATACTGAAAAAATTTGAAAACACTTTTATGTAAGAATATTGAACAGATATAGAGTATGATGGTTTCAAAAATGATTTTTTAAAGGTATTTTCCCCTGTTCGATGTATGCGAATTCTGCAGTATTCTTATGAAATTTCAGTATAAAAAATATAATGCATTTCAGAAGGAATCACTGACTCTTTAAACATGCGAAAATGTCAATGAAATATTTAATAATTTTAAATAAATTTAAAGATAAGCAGATTGATTGACATACGGAATTTTAAAAAACTGAACCAATTTCAGGCTCTCACTAGCAGTTCAAAAGTATTTTTATGAAGAGAAAAGGCGAATATTGAACATATGACAAGGGATTTAATCTAAATTCGAAACATGAAACGTATACGCATATAAATTCCTCAGTTGTCAAACGCTTTAATAACTGAGAAGGGGGAAGTGTTTTCTGACAGCTCTGGCTACTTTTTTACTGACTTAGAAAAAGACATGTAGCCAATACTCACGATTTAATTAAAATGCTACTACAAGAACACTGATATTAATTCACTTTATGCATTTAAGTTTCCAACAATTAAATATTGATTCATGCAAATTTATCTTAGTGAAGAGTTTTCAACATTTTAAATTATTATCATTAATTATAATTACTACGTTTATTAAAATTGCTGTCGAATAAATGGGCCATAATTCCGATGAAATAGCCTTACCTCCGCAATGTCCAGCAATATTAATCTTCAGAACCTTAATATTTTGCTTATTTACGGTGCAGATGATATTTCAATTCAATTTTTTCCATTTTACGGGCTGTGGTACAGATGCTTTATCGCTAAACCATTAGAAAAAAATCGTGCCTATGTACTTATCCGTCGTTCCGTTAATCACCTTGTTGATTGTTTTGCATTCCTGTCCATTGTAAGGCTTACCTGTATCCAATACCATCTCATCCTATAGAATAGCCAAGACGTACTATTGGAATCTTTGTGTTTTCTGCATTCGATTTTCAATTCAAATCTATTCTAAATCTATTCAATTCGAATCTATTCTTCTATATTTTTCCCATTAAGAGCATAATTTCTTTTATTTTTATGAATAAATTTATGAGATTATTGTAATTTATAAAAAATGCCTATGCATCCAAGCTTTTTATGGATTTGCTACTCACTTAATTAATTATTCATTGTAGAGATTTCCCAACTTTAACGTGTTGCTTGAGGATTTCTTTAGCTCCTCATACGAGGATTTTTCCCAGTTTTCCATCTCCGTTACAACAAAATCTTATCATTAAAGTTCGGTACCGAACAGAAACTATTTTTAAAAACATAGAAGTAATATTCTGCGAATCATCTAAATTTAACAGAATGCAAACCAATAACATTCTAATTATAAGGCTTCATTATCTATGCCAAAAAGAAGGTTAAAATATTTAATAAATAATCAACTAGTTTGATTGAGCGGCAAAATGCTGCATATTTAAAATAATTTCTTAAGCTGTAATTTATCAAATATTAGCTGCTATAAACCCGGCTTTGCTAGGGAGAAAAATGAGTTCATGTCAGTTAGTTTCAAAGTATAAAATACTTTGATAGAAAATACCATAATACTGAAAATCATCTTATTGTCTGATATTTTATTTTGAATTAAAATGAGAACATCAATTACAATGAAAAATTTTTAAATCTCGACTGCACCAAAAGATTTTTAAAACCCACTGAAAACAATTTTTCAATACATTATTAATAATTCTTAAAGAACGACATCAAATTTAGCTAGACATTGCAAGTGACAATTCGGGGGCAAATGAATAAAATATAATTTATAACAAGACTTTGTAATAAATTCATTCACTAGGATTTATTTGTTTAGTTATATTAACGTTCCTTTTTAAGCATTACGAGGGCCATTTTAGCACGGACATCGTAGCTTGGAATCGTGGTCAGATGTCGGGGACGACAGGTAAGCTGGCACCCCTCTCCAAAATTCCGCATCACACCAGAGGGAGGACGTTGACGAAATGTGAGTATGCATGGACAACCATACTGCAGTTGCTTTAAAGATATTAGCTGATAATTCTCTGCCAAGGCATTAATTAGCAGCTAATATTTATACCAAGTTTAGTTTAGTTATATTAAAGTTCCGTTTTGAAGGAACACGAGGTTTATATTTTGGGACTGACTTCGCAATTTTGAACCTCGGTCAGATGACGAGGACGACACCTGTCCTTCTCCCCCGCTCACCGAACTTCCGCACCACATCAACGGAAGGACGTTTGGCCCCTTACTTATGATTTATCTCGCAACAGGCCCACAAACACGGTGGATCTTCAGTGGAATCGGGTTTCGAACTTGGAGCTCTCCGGCCCCGAAGCCGACCCCTTACCACTAGGCTACCGCTGCTCTTCATTCAGTAGGAATGGCAAGACTAAAGATAAAGTAATCTTTTCTTTATATGGAAACATAAGTTTTAACTAATAAATACAGTTAACTATTTAATTAATTTTTAAGAAAACTTTATTTAAATCTTCCATATCGTTTAAATAATTTTTGGGCAAAGTTTGAAGAAAGCATATTCAGTAGTTTGAACTTCTAATAGTACAAGCTACTTCTAAATCTTCACTTTTATTTATAAAGATGAAATTAATGACAGGAACCTAGTTTTGATGTTTTGAATAAAATGCACCTACACATTAATGCAATTTAAAGCAGCTAGTTTAATTTCTCCCATTTATAATTGCCTTTTACTCTACAACACGTTTCCCCGTTTAAAAGATACCAAGCTTTCAGTAACCATAGAGATTTCGCTAAAACGGAACAACAAGTGGGATTAATAGCTATACAGCAGATAAAAAAACCGGTAAAAATAGTAATTTTAAATTAATGCAGTGTTTAGACTCGCATTCAACCAGTTCGCTTCTTTTGTATTTCTTTTCCCATAAAAACTTAAAATAAAGAGCGAATTTCATTAGTTAATACTCCTCTTACTTAAACATTGATAAAATGTTAAGCTATTGTTCTTTTAAAGCGCTTCGCTCGAGAGTGAAGAAAAAAATTGAACGTCGCTTTATTTTTGAACACGGTTTGCTATGATTGATTAGAACTATATATAAAAGTTGACTCCTCCCATTTAACCTGAAATATTACTTTACCGGTCTGGGCTATTTCATTTATAAAATACACGTATAATTTAATATTTTTTCTGAAAGCTGGATCTGGATTAGTGCAGTTACGTCCATAGTTTTACCATAGTTTGTTTTACTTTTGAAAAAGAAATAAAATTCGCGGTTGCGTGTAGTAATTTTATTTTAGTATCATACTCAAGTGCACTGTTCTTACGTAATTATAAAAAACACAGAATATTAATTTCTCTCCTTTCTGAATTCTATTAATTCGTTTTACGTTTAAATTACTTAACATTTACACTGGTTTGGTTTGGTTTGGTTAACGTTTTATGGAGCAAGAGCCCTATTTAACCATGCTGCGGCAACATTTTCAATGAGCCATGATAAATACGAAACAGTGATACATAAACGTAAAAAAAATAAAAAGACGCAGTTAGGGTCCGCGCCGTAGATGTTTCGTGAAAACGACGGGATAAAATCATAAAACAAGTATTTCGTATTTACATGAAATTTAATTATCAATCTCTTTAATACAATATTTATACAGAATAGTATAATGGTTACAGAACAGATAAATAACAAGCTACCACAGACTCTTGCTACATGCGATAAACTTGTGATTTATCTATTCTGCAACCATTATACTTCTCTGTGTAAATATTGTATTAAAGAGATTGATAATTAAATTTCATATTAATACGAAATACTTGTTTTATGATTTCATCCCGACGTTCCTACGAAAAATCTACGGCGCGGACCCGAACAGCGCCTTTCTTTTGTTTTATTTAGAGTAACTTTAGACGGCGCCATCTTTTGACAGTATATAGAACTACATTTACTACATTTCGCGTATTCAGAGCAAAACATTATTTATTATTGTCAAGTATTCTGTAAGTTTCGCACAATTCGAAAGAAAACTCTGCATGCTATAATAAAAACACATGCGGAGTTTGAAATTTTCAATTTAATACCTATTTTTACTTATATTCTGGTAAATATTTTTGTTGTCTCACTTAGGGTCCTTGTAATACTTCTCAAGCTCTTTAAAATGAAACCAGAATCAACCTCCTAGGTAAACGCGTTTCCGCGCTACACTTATTTATAACCTTACCTAAAGCTAATTTATAACAATCACGCGCATGCGCCTACACTGGTACGATGATGTCACAGGCAAACAAAATACTATGTGACAAACTCTTACAGATATGATCTATCCTTTGTGGGATAACCATTCTTTTCGCCTTATTAGTCTCGTAGTTATTAGCGATTCAAATCTGACAGTATTTTGTCACACAAAAAAGTTCGATCGACTATCACTGCAACGAGCAGAAAGACGTTTTCACGTCAAGATCTCCTGAACAAATCCTATGACAATAATTTAAATGCTAATTAAAAATCTATCTTCATCTTATGGAATCATATCTTCCTCACACGATAGAGGGCTCAACGCAAAATTAGGTTCTATATGGTAAGCGCAGTTACTTTTGTCTTATGTCTGTGAATTCATGTGAATTGACTCCATTGTAGATTTATTTACAGAAAATAGTTGTCGCATTGTGTAGATAAACTGCGACTGCGTTATAATTTATGAGCAGCAAAATTTTTTAAACAATTCTTTTCTTTTATGATAATGCGACTGATGTAACGCAAAAATTTGCAGAAATGTCCTAATTTTATATTTCTACTGCTGTGTAAAAATTATATCCACTAGCTCTGAATTACTATTGGAACAATATTAAGAGTGCCTAAGTACTTAAATTATTAAAATTTGCAATTCACATTCGGATATTTTTAACTGACCTACCTAAAGCATATATTGAAATGATAAAGTGATTAATTTCCCTACGGTTTCTTTATACAAGGTCAAATTAAGACAACATACAACAGCGTAAAAAGTTTTAAAATACTAAAATTTAACGTAAGTAGTTGTAACCTTAAAGGTGTAAAATTTTTAATAAATATTATTGCAAACTTAAGGACTCGGATATTACTAAACAGTTTAAGTTGTTCCAATCAGAATAGTTTTAGTGAAATTAATTTATATTCATAGCATTTTATTAATTTAATTTTAAATATAGAAAGGAATATGGATAGATAAATAATAATTTCAAAATCCTTATTTTAAACAAAACTAAAATTTCAAACCAAGGGAAATGTGGAATTGATAGTTAGAAAAAAATCAATAATGCTTAAACAATACACTTTATATATACTCCGCGTTTTAGATAATATATACTTCCAACATATTTTTGCCAAACAACAATTGGTATTTTTTTCAACATTTCTACAGTCCGCAAAAATCTATTAGCGATTGCGAAAAATAACAATTTGGAAATGAATGGCTAAAATTATCATTGTCTTTTTACGCAAACACGAAGCAGCGTTTATCTCACTTCAGTTCGTAGAACAACAAGGTCCTCGTGATTCTATAACATTAAGCAAAATAAGCAGTAGGGGGAGGGAAAAGCGAAAACGCATAAATCAGTTTAAAAAGCGCACTTAAAAGAAAATGAAGGGGGTGTTCGAAGGGGGGTTAGGGTGCAGGAAGAATATGGAAGCCGCTTCTCCATCCGTGAAAACATAAGTTTTCATTCCGAGTTAATTCGATTGTGCCGAGTTAGAAACAGATTTGGGAGGGAATTAACTCCGCTAAAGGCCTATAAAAAAAGAAATAAATAACGCGGCAAAGAGAAGGCCCGACAGATATGGTAGAAGAGGTAGATACAACTGCTGGCGGAATTTTTCCAACACAATTTCGAACATGGAATCGCTTAAATCCTAAGCGATATTTATGGCCGAAAGAATGCTGACTTTTTCTTCATGCAAATGATGTTTTATCGCAACAAGTGGAAACAGTAAATTTGATTTTAAAGTACCCTTAGAAAGTGGGAGTGGGGGAAGAGGAGGGTTTTGAAATATTCAGAACGATTCGAACGTCCGATCGCGCTTGTGCAGGTTGGGTAATTAGGTTTTAAAATTTAACTAGTTTAAATGTCACGACCGGCTTAGGAATAGTACGGTGCATTTTATGTTAAATTGGTGCTTTTAGTATCTTTAGTATTTGAAACTTTTCAGTTTCAAACCTGTAAGGAAAGACTCAGCTCTAAAATGGGGATGCAGGTGGTGTAATGTTAAGTTGTTATGAAAAGTTTGTACTGTTAAGCCAATTTATTTTATAATTCGTTTTTATTATTTGTCAATTTTTTAAAATTAATGGGAAATATATGCCTTAAATAGCAAAGAAAATTTTCTGAAATTAAATGTAAATGAAAATGATTTTTACTGAAATTCAAAATAATATTTTTGTCACCTACTGTAATATATATACAGAAATATAACATTTATAGATATGAAATTTTATCTATTAAAATTTTCGCCTACGAAATTTAGAATTTATAGTCCCAATAACAGACAACTATCGTAATTATATAAAATCGTTGTTATTTCCTTTTCACTAAAATTTTCTATTACTAGGTAATGTTATCTAAATTGCATTTTTCAGAATCGCGAATAGGAGGTTAGCTAATGGAAGCAAATATTTCTTTATAAATATCATATGTTTTGAAATATAGGCAGTTAGATATATTATATACAAAAACTATGCAGCAAATAAAGTAATATGCCTCTACGACTTGGTTAAAAATACTAAAAATAATGATACATGGCCCTTAGCGGTCCAGATTGCTATGCTTTATACAAACATTTTTTTCCCTTTATTTCCTTTTCCCTCTTGTTTTTTTTCTTCTTGATTAAAAGCAGAGCAGCTGCTTAGAAGAATGAATAAGAAACAAACCGAAAATTGATGGCAATTTCTTCTTTCATAATTGCACATATTCTGCCCTAAGACTAAAGCATGTGTTTCAGGTTTTTTTATTATTCATGATACCGAAAATAAGCATCTATGTGGGAGAATGAATAAGAAGCAAATAAGAAATAATGGATAATTTTTACCCATAGAATTGTAAAGATTTTAACATAATACTACAGTATAACCTCAATTTTTTAATTCAATTGCAGAAGTAAACTGATTTAGCCATAAATAAGGGAAACGTTACTGGATTTTAGAAAAAACGTAAAATGAGTTAGAGCAGAGAGAGAGAAGAAGATATTTATGAGATAAATTCGTTCCACCTCTCAATAAGCAAATTGGAGTCAAAATAATTTCTTTAGTATTCGACATGTGAGGCAAATATGAATATAAATAATTCAGAAAAAAATTAACTGCATAACCAAATATAAATCAATTGTCACTTCCCTATTTCACAGTAAGCAGTTCAATTCTGTTCTAATCGTGAAAAATGTGTTTCCATCTTCCTTATAAAATATCTCTGTAAATAAACTGAATTACATTAATAAAACCTTTATCACATTAGTTTGCATAAGATAGAAAAACATATCTATTAATTTCAGCTATCTCTATTAATAGCTCAGCATAATTATCTTTAGTAAAAGAGAATATTCCATTAAAGTGCCCAGCTTGCATAGTCTTAGAAGTTATTGGTTTTACTTCTCATATAGCATAATTTTTGAATTGCAGTAAAATGAATTATAATTTAATAAAATTCAACAGCCGAGACTTCTTCTTCTTCTTCACACTACGGACAGCCCCGCTTTTGAGATCGTGCGATCTCTTTTCGCAGTTTAGGTGGCTGCACGTAGAAAAAAGCGATCAACCCCCCCCCCACTGGGCACACAGGGCCCCGCACCAGAAAGCCGTCCCCCGAACGACTTTATTTATAAAGCATTATTACAACAATCAAAGTAACTATTAGGTATTACAATAAAAGATTATTTTTTAAACAGATGGGGTACAAAGCTGTGTCTAGATGCGGGTCTCCGACAGAATTGAGACCCATTCTTGATTATATGTATACATGATGCATGTAATCGGCATTAAAAGAGCACTGATAGAGAAAGATTTCTAAATGCTAGTTGTGGCATTAACATTTTTTACAATTACTGGAATTTGCATTATTGTCAACAGCCGAGACTGCTGAATTGAATATTTTCTTTGCTATCCTTTTCATCTTTTGACTCACACTGCAAAGCAAAATGGGGCTTTTTTTTTCTTTGCGACCCGAAATGTGAAGTAAAAAAGCACGCGAATGTATCAGAACCAATAAATTAAAGGAAAGAATCCAAATCAAAACAAGAAAATGATGATCACGTTATAATGTCTTTAATACAATAATTTAAAAGAAAAATATTTGCATAAATGCATCAGCTGAATCCATATTAATCTATGCAATCCGTATTAATGGATCAGTAAAATCGAAATTCATGAAGTTTGTGCTTCAAAATTCAAGAGCCGAGACTGCTGAATATTTTCTTTGCTATCCTTCTCTTCTTTTGACTCCCACTACAAAGCAAAATGGAGCAATTATTTTTTTTGCGACCCGAAATGTGAGACAAATAAGCACGCGAATGTATCAGAACCCATAAATTAAAAGAAAGAATCCAAATCAAAACAAACAATGATGATCACTTTATAATGTATTTAATACAATAATTTAAACAAACAATTTTTGCATAAAGGCATCAGCTGAATCTATATTGATTTAT
>BGPR01002285.1:42245-73146 GCA_013235015.1 Araneus ventricosus | reverse complement strand
AGGCATCAGCTGAATCTATATTGATTTATGCAATCCGTATTAATGGATCAGAATCGTCGAAGTCTGTGCTGCAAAATTCAAGAGCCGAGATTACTGAATATTTTCTTTGCTGCCCTTCCCTCACCACCACCACCACAAAGCAAAATGGAGCAAAATTTTTTCCTTCGCGACCCGAAATATGAGACAAATACGCATGCGAATGAATCAGAACCACCGAAAAAAAAGGAATCCAAAACAAAAACAAAACAGAAAAATGATGATCACCTTCATCTCTCACCACAAAACACAAAAAAGGAGGAGGACGCTAGCGAATGCCGATCCCACTCTCTCTCTAGAATTTTTTCCCCGCTCTCTCTCATCCTCTACCATTCTCTCAATAAAAGGAGCGAGAAGAAAAAATATTCACGCGAGAGAATAGAGAGAAAGTGGGAACAACGATTTGGCATTGGCATCGGCGTGATTTGTGATCCATGGAAAATGGGTGATCCTTAAGAACGGGGTTGAGGGGGAGGGGATTCGAGTTTGAATTTATAATTCGATTTTTTTAAAAATGAAAATCGATGTGTGTGCAACGGGGAGGAAACGAATCTGGCAAAAAGGGGGGCTGAGGGTGGACGAAAGGGAAGAATAAATGTTTTCGTGTTTAATGCTCGGATTCAGCTGTTGCAAGTGATAAATGCCAGACTCCCCCTGTATATGCAGAAGTAAAAAGTTCAACCGGTGGGCATCGATCTTATTGAAATAATGTGGACTCTTCCTTCCAGAAGGAAACGAAGAAAAATGTTTATCGTCAGAGAGATGTAAATTATTTTCAAAAAACAATGAGGCTTCTTCAGTTTGGGCCGTTTTGGGTTGTTTTTCTTTCAACTGAGGAAGTAGAAGTGGTTATGAGAGGGTTTGGGAAAAGCAATTGAAAATGTATTGTTCTATAAGTTCTTTAAGATTATTTGCCTTTTTAAAGTAAAAAGATAGGAATCTGTTTAAGAAAATAAATAGTCACTTTTCAGTACAAGTTTCATAAAATAAGTAAAAAAAATGCCGATTTAATGAAGTCGTATTAGAACACTACTGATAAAAATTAAGGATCTGAACATCCAAACAGAAACATTAAATTATTTTTGAAAGTTTTTTTAATAATTTTTTGAAAGAAATAGTTTTCAACAGTTTGCTAAGTTTCTGATTTTTCGAAACAGTCAAAGTGCAAAGGTAGAAATTATAACGACGCTTAAAGAAGCGTGATTCGAAGAACCATTTTGAAAAATTGATTGTATAGGAATATCGATAACCCTTTCAGTACTAATAAACGTGAATAAAATGTGGTTTTTCGAAATTTTTTAATGTATTCTTAAGAAGTGAATGATATGTAGAACTAGACAGATGCATTAAATAGCCAATGAAGGTAATCTGATATATTACTGACAAAATCCTGAAGAATGAGAGCTGAATATTGCGTGCAACAATCTGTCTATAAAGGTAATTTTTCCCAGAGAATTGTTTTGTTAAATAATTATCATTTCTTCAATTTAATAACTTTAATTTAAAGAATATTTTTATAATATTTCCTTTCTAACTAATCCTCACTTGTATTTACTTACACTACGTTGCTAGAAGCATCGTACTTCTGAAGATTACTTGTTTATTTTTTATTTCGATTTGCTGAAACTGATTAAGTATCGATACATAAATCATACATGGAATCACTTTACTTGAAAATACCGCTCCCATCCAAAAGATAAGTCACTATTGAAACAATATCAGCATTACAATCACAATCAACATGAAGAATCATTGATATTCTTTGCAAAATTCTTTATTTCATTTCCTTATGGTTCCAGTTCCTTCTACCAGCGTTAGTTCTTCAAATATTTCAATGGATGCATTACAGAATCATGGTTTATTTTATTAAATTTTCACTTATATTCTATGAAAGAATACGTGGATGTTGCGAACTGCAGCAGCAATATTATTCCTATCAATCGCCAATGAATTGACTTTCTACTTAAGTGAAAAAAGATGACATTATTTTATGAACCAAAAGTCACATTTTCATTTTTAGGCAGACAGAAATGAAAAACAATTGGAAAAGTCCATAATAATACATCAATTTTATCCCTGACGCTGTGTAATTACAGATGCATTCGTATACTAGAATATCATTCGCTAATACTTTTCCCAAACTAATGGATGCGTCTCTTCTTTTCCGTAGAATTCACGAATCAAGTTGTTAGATATACAGTTGCTGTCTTGTATTATGTCTTGTGTATTATTCCATTCAAAAGGTTTGCCCTGAAAAGGATAGTTTACTGTCTAGACGATAGATCTGTTTGATTTTGCTCCAAATTGCATCTTGCAATAGAAATAAGATGAAATAATGATATCAAAAACATATAATTATTTTAAAAATGTAATACATCTTTACCATCGAATGAAAAATAAAATAAATTGAAAAGTATATAATTCTTATCTATAATAAGTCACATTAGAGCTATAAAAATATCAACATTGATAGTAAAATACAATTGTAGATAAGTTTGTGCTTTTGAAAATATTGTTTGTGTGAAAGTAAGACTAAAATTGTAAATAATTTCTTAATTAGCATGCATACAGAAGCTGTTTTTCTTTGTAGAGTCTTCCTATTATTTGTAAATACTAATATTTCCAGATAACAAAGATTGAAAGGATACGCTATTAAATTGCATATAATTATATGCTAATAAGAACTACATATTATTGGTCATAGACACAGTTAATTAATCCATGTAAGTGTTATTCATTGTATGCTGTTCCTTGAAGATATACCTTATCGTAACTGAATCACTTTTGAACTAATCTAAAATTGATAGTTTTTATTGTCTCTAATTTGAATATGTTCAATATTTGAGTATATTGACGTAACAATTTTAAGGTTGATCAAACTGAAATATTTGAATTCATTAAAGCGAATAATGATAGCTTTTCATTTTGTCACTTTCAAAACACAGTGACAAATTTGAAAATAATCAAGATGATTTCGTCGACTGCAAGTATATAGCTTATCATAAATGTCAAAGTGAGTACTGTGCGCCGAAACATAATCTGTAATACAAGCACAAAACCTCGTACAATTAGTATATGATAATAATATGGCGTATAGTAATAATAGTTTTTACTATGTAACAGTTTTAATATGACTTTTTTTGTTATTCCTGTACATTTGTATTCAATAAACTATAAAGCAAAGGATATTATGCTTTCATCTAACTTTGCAAATCTATGACTAATATTCGATAATGAAAAACTTATAAGGTAGTAATTTAAGAAATTTTTCCATTAAATTGCTTTCGAAATCTGCTAAGAATACTCTTTTGAGAAAAAACAATTGCAATTCTCAATAGCGCAAAAACCAGCTTCGTTATTTGAAAGAACTTCCTTTCCTGGCATAAGATCCCTTCTGCAGATGAAAGGATAGTTTGCTATCCCTATATTTTACTATCTTCCTACTAGTCTCTACTGCTTTCTGATGTCTTAAGTAGCAACAAAAGGTGGCATAACTCACTCGAAGTATCCATTACTTTCCTCGTTGTATTCCTTTCTACGTAATGCATGTGGGTCAGCACTAAACAAAAATTTCTGCATTTTTGAAATTTTTAGAAAAGGGCTTAAAATTTGCTACCAAGTTATCTTAGATACAAACATAAATATTGAAATTAAATAATGCGTTTGGATAAAAATAATTTACAGTCGGGCTTTTAACTCTTAAATGTCCAGTGTTGCCTTGAAGCAACGAACGCAATTTTGTCTTCTAAAATCTTGAGAGTAAGACTGAAACTCTAAGCCCTAGTGTTGATAATGGGATACATATTGAAAATGCTATTAAATCAATTGACAACATATAGATAGCAGCCTGAGAGTTGATAAAAAAATAGAAATAAATTTCTGTTTTTCACTTGAGGCTGTATCTTTTTCACTTTGTTTGTAGATTTGAAAATACCATATTTTATTCTACCATGTTGAAGGAAATTCCTTTTCCATTGACATTATAGAATTTTACAAAGGAAATCTTTTTCTGAAATAAAGCCCAGTGTTATCAATTGGTAACAAACTGTTTTCAGCCATAAACCATACTTAAAACAAAATATAATTTTTTAAAGCATTTTTACCATGTTTTATTCAAGAAATGAAAGTAAAAAAAAACATCTTGAAGATATTCTTTATATTCGTGAAAACACCAGACATTTAATTGAAATCTAATACTATCTAGCAAAATGCCATTCAATTAACAACATATTAAGGCTTGGTTAAAAAAATTGATAGTTCTTAACGATTTACTTTTCTTTGCAGAAAAAGTTTTCTTTTAAAACTTCAAAGGAAAATTATAGCAGTTTTAATTTTGTTTCTTCATTCTTTCAATCCCTTCTATTTAAATTACTCGAAGCGTCAACCCTAATCAAGCAATGAAGCAGAAATATAAATCCTGTTCTAAAAATTAATGGAAATTAGATTGAATGAAGACATTAGCTATTAAATTGTCTGGAGATTTAAAATGATATAAAGCATGTCAGTCAATTAATGTGAGGTCAATATTAGTTGATAAATGCAACTGTACAAGTTGTTTAGTATCCAATTGCGCAATGTATTATACTGTGTTGTGAAGTCATCTGCTTTTTCCTTCTACATAAAAGATTCTATAATTAAATTAGCGGGAAATACTTGCAGCATATCACTTTTGTATGAACCCCACTAAAACTAAATTCATTTACATTTTTAAACAAACAGGTATGCTATGCTCATTGATTTAATCATTTGATAAACAAACATCTAAAATTTTAAGGGATCGAATTTTCCTCAAAAAAGTTAACACTATTATTTCTTACGATTAGCTCAAGAACGGAAATTTGTACGAAAGCAGATTGTCATAGTATTTTATGTAGCAATTATTTAAATAATCTGTTTATGCCCTATATATCACCGTAACTTCTGTTTTAAACAACAAAAAACACATGATGCCGAAATTTAGAATAAATGAAGACATTAGCTATTAAATTTCCCGGAGATTTAAAATGATATAAAGCATATCAGTCAATTATTTTCATCGAATAAGTTTGGGCGCTTAAAAATGATATTTCAAAGAATATAAACCTTATTTGTTGACATATAAGCAAAACTTTTAATTCTCACAAATATCTGACCCATGGAATTATAGGAAACTATGCAAATAAATTAGAATCTGCTTTTGAGCTGAATACGAAAAGTGGAAAAGGCAAGTTTTGGATGTTTGGAGAATACGCTGCAGCATTAGCAGTTCTTAAATGAAAAAAAAAACCGCATTTATGTATCTGATACATTGTTTTAATGTCCCATTCCTACGCTTGCACTTATGAAAAGATACATTAAAAGTTTTTATATTTTATTACAAATATTCTGTTATCATGCTTGCTTATAAATGATCTAATAATCTTTAGGAATAAACAGTTTCAGAATAAAAAAAATTATCACTACCATTGCTAATATAATTTTTGTCAACAGATTATTAACATTTTTTCTTTAAGTATCTGCCTTAGAAGTCGATAATATTTTATTATGGAATATGACAGTTGAATTTAAAATGCATAATTATTGGAAACAGCAGTAAAAGCGACTATGTGGCCAAAAAGTTGGAAAAAATATGCATCGCAGCTTAATGTTTCTAACCAGTTCACTTGACTGTATCAAATAATTTGTATTTGAACATGCATTGGATTAAAGAAAACAAATCGGTACTAAAATAGTTTGTTTCAAAGAAAAATCGTCCATTTTTAAAAGAATTTCTTAAATGCAACTTTTACATGTTTTTAGAAATTATATTTTTCAATAAAATTATCCATGAAAAGATGGTACACCATTTTCTATTTAATACTTCCCTTTTCCGAAAGTACTTAAACTGAGTTAAACATACATCTATCTGCTAATTACCCTTCTATTTTAGGGTATGCAACATTTCCAATTCTTTAAAGAATTTTCATAGAAACAGCGCTTCACCGGTCGATTTCCCATTCGCTTGCAAATGTGCAAATAATGATTTCTCAATAGTCCGTGAAAAAAATTCAAATGAACGCATCAAATCTCGAAGAAAAGCTTTGTTGAAAATTATTGGTAGAGATAGAGGAATGAAAAAAACCCCTAAATTTTATATCCACAGCAGAAAAACTCAGCAGTATTGAAAAACATTGGCTAGATGAAACGACTTTTGATTTAAAATGCATTTCTCCAATCCATATACGTAGATGTATTTATGTCTGGATATATATTACAGTGGAAAAGCGATGGCTCCCCTTCGCCCAAGTTGAGCGAAACTTCAATTTCAAAATACGATATCGAATAATTCATCAAAGTCCAGGAGCCCCAACGATTTTGAAGATCATTCTACGATGTGCTTTCTGAATGCTATGTTTTTATTTCCTTGACTCAGAAAAAGAGGCCAAACGACTTTTTTTCCTCGTTCGCTGTTAAATAACATTTGAGAATAAAATTGGTTCCCGCCATTCTTTCTGGAAGAGATTTAAAATTTGTTACTGGAAAAAATATTTGGTGCGAACATTGTTCTTTATTTTAGAATAATTTCTTGCTTCTACTATAGATTCAGCTATCAATTTTAAAAGTGCTTTTATTCTTTTATTCAAATGGGATGGCATTTAATGTTTTTTACGTCAAATAAAGTAATGTGAATATAATATTTCGCCATCTGTTGCTTTGAAGAATTTTTGATTTTGAAATATGATCTGTGGAAATTAGTTTCAGCTTCAAAACAGTATTTGTTTTTCTGAGTAGAATAAAGAAACTTTATCATCAAAAAACTAAAAATACAAAAAATATACTTATTATCATAAAAACGTAATAAAATGCAAGGCGTAAACAAAACTATGAAATGAATGCTCTCACTCTCTTCATTAAACATTTTATAGAAGTGAAAGATTTCAATGTACGCATCTTTCCACAATCAATAATATCAATATTTGTTCTAAATTACTTAAAATATACTAAATAATTTAAATTAATTTTTTTTAAATTTAAGAAAGCTGTGAAATACAATTCTAGCTCTTTGTTGTTCTAAAAAAATTGCGGAACTTTTTTTCTTGATCAGTGTTAAATAACATCAGAGAATAAAATTTATTTCTACCATTCTTTCTGGAAACGATTTTGAATTTGTCACAGGAAAACATTTTGTGTCAATATTTTTCTATATTCTGTGTTTTAAAATAACTTCTTTTTCTACTCTGGATACAGCTATGAATTATGATAAGTTGCTCTTGTTTTAATATGATGGCATTAAATGTTCTCTCTTATGTCTGACAACCCAATTTAGTGTCTTTTCATCTGTTGTTCTGTAGAATAACTGATTAAAAAAACGTGCGACCAAAATCGATTTCAGTTTAAAAACATTAGTAAAAAAAATAAAACACTGGCATTAATTAGAATTTTAATTTGAGGGTGTAACTATCAAATTGAGTCAATTCATGAGCACTGGATAGTTGTCTTTATTACACTTTTTATATTAAAAAATATCCTACAACTCTCTGTAACTCTAAAATAATAGTGGTTTTGATTCACAGAAGATTGACTTTAGTTGTGATTTAAAAGAATTTGTTTCCGAATTAAAGTATATAAAAAGGTTAAAAAATTTATCGACCATTTCCTTTATTAATTAAAGATTTCAAACGATTTTTTCCCTTAGTTTTCGGTTTGATAAATAATATTTAATAATGAAGTTGGTTCTAGTCACACTTTCAAGAAGGCATTTCAATTCCTTACTGGGAAAAATATTTGCATGAATATTCTTCTTGATTTATAGAATAATTTTTTGTTCTCTTATCATATAAATAGCTCAATACTTTAAAAAATAGTTTTTATTGAAATGTGACAGGCATAAAATATATTTCTTTTAAGTTGGTACCATAATGGGAATATAATGTTCCGACATCTGCTGCTTTGGCAAATAATTGATTTTGAAATATGTAGCGCAAAAATAAAATTCCGCTTAAAGAAATGTTCTTATTTTTAGATAGAAGAATAATAAAGCCCTATTATTAATTTTAACTGTGAGTTATCCATTTAAGTCCAATTGTACGTTGAAGGAAAAAAAATTCTCGAATTTTTACCAAACCTATATCAGTTGCCATTATTTGCTGAAAAATCGGTTGGTTATTTCAAATATATTTCACCGCGGACAAAAAGCAACAAATTTCAAACAATCGATCAATGATAAGGAAGAAATAAGATGCATATTATAATTGTAAAACAACATTGAAAGGCCAACTAATGAAGTTTTAAAAATATATTAATTGTTTGTGTTTGACATTTAAAGTTATTTTTGAAAGCATTGTTTCGATATAGAATGTATTTTTTGTAATAGAAATAGAATTTTGTATATATTGGGTCATTATTGCAAAACATATATCATTTCATCAAATGATTCTTACGATTGTTTTAATTTTGTTTAAAAACAAAAGAAAAATATTTAAAAACAAGAATTAATCAAATCCAGCACAATTGTATTTTCTTTGAATAAAGTACTAAATTGATTCTTTAGGTTTATCAGTCTGTGATCGACAATGCGGTCGTTTTTGGACATTTAAAATATAATGCCATGAGAAAAAGATATGATTGAATTTGCATATTATCCGTATATTCAAATGCGAAAAGCTACATTTCTCTTTTTAATCATGTTTTCAATTATTAGAAAGAAAAACTTTTCAACTCAAATAAATTACTGTTCGATAAAATGCATGTTTCGAGAAAATTCCAAGACAAAGCAAAAGATTCTTATCAGTTTGGCGTCGTGTGCTTTTGCCTATTATTTCTGGTCGTTAATTTTTTTGGGGGAATGAAAACAACTGATTTGATTGTGAAGTTTTTATTCATGCTTTTGATTATGCTTATATAATACATTTACCTATTGTTAACCATAACATGGAGTAGTATTCGGAAGTAAGAAATTATTTAATCCAGAAGTAATAGTTAATCCATTATCTCATTTTGAAACATTTCATAATGAAATTTATTCTGCTCATATAAACCGAAAATATGACTAAAGTTATTTTAATCTTTATTCTATCCTTACCTAAAGATCGTATATGCAAATAAATGCTAGATATACTGCTTTAAATACCAAATATTTCGAAAAATTCAGAATTTTACTTTGGAGATGGTATTTAGAATAATTTGCTGGATAATAAAGACAAAAATACATACGCTTTCTATTTGTGCTTCTTAAATCTATAAGATTCGATGCCAGATAAATTTTTGAGCTAGGCTCTTCCGTGTTGCTTCAATTAATGCCATTTCCGAAAATATTCTAATTCTGAACCACTGTTTAAATAATAAATAAGAAAATGGTTAATGTATTACACTACCTTAAAAGCCTAAACTCTGTAAAATAATCGAAAATAGAGTGCCAACCGATATTTAGCATAATTTATTTCTTAGCAACACTTCGCTCCCTCCACATCATCACCAATCTGAAATCCCCCCCCCCCCCAACAAAAATCGTTAGTGGCCGCAAGATAAACAGAGCTAATATCACTGATCTGAACTATACACATCTCGACAATCTTCTTCAGTGCCAAACCCGAACGAAGAGGATGGGGGAGGGGGAAGGGGAAGGATAGGAAAAGTCCTCCCTGCACTAAAGGGTCATTTTCGCCGGGCCAAATCCTTCTCTCCAATACTTTTTTTGTGCCTGTGTTTGGATCTTTTTGACAGTGGAGGAAGTAAGGATAAAGAAAATGGGGTCGTTCTGTTTTTTTTTTTATTCTTTTTCTTTATCCCCCTACCCCCTTCTCCAGGCTTGATTTCTAAAAGAAACGAAGAGGGTGGATGGGGAGTCGTTCGATATCAGTTTGGAGCTCTGCCAGACGAAGGCCCCTGTGTTTTTACCCTTCGTTCACTTAAAAGGCAACAGGAGACAGTTTCTCACCCCTTGGCACCGAACCCAGAATGTGTCCAAAAGAATACAGCCCTCCGTACAACAAGTTATTATTTTATACACGAGTAACGAAAGGGTGGAGAAGGGGTGTTTCGTCTTTTTTTGTTTGTCCCTTTTCAGGGAACTCCTGTTGTGTTTAAATATACAGATGACTGATGTAAGTTATAGATTCTGAGGGTATGGGCGGTTTTCATTAATGATCTTCCATTTATAGGCATAGGCAATATGCGGTACGTCGGTTTGGCATTCATATTTGAAATTCTTGTTATTTTAAATCCTTTGCATCCGTGTCTGGCTCATGCATTGAGTTACAGAATTTTTAATACTTCTATCTGTAATTAAATCAAAGTAGCAATTAATTTAGAATACAAAAATCACTTGGACATGCTTAAGTAAAGCAAATGCCCTTTACGTTCTTATGTGAATTGAAATAATAATTAATGACCTAAATAGAATGCAACATCTAATTAGGAGGATAAACAAATTTGTATGTTGAAGGTTTAAAGTTATTTATAAGAGACGTATGTCAAATACAGCTAACATTTTCATATTTTATCACCCTCTCATTACTAATGAAAACGAGAATAAATGGCAAAATTTCAAAAGTCCCAGTCTTTTCCAAAATTATTATTCTCGGCGAACTCCTATTGTGTTTGTCAGATTTAATTGTAAATTTTAATTTCATGAGTAATTTTCGTTAACCATCATCTTTTCCGTATGCATGAGAATCTCGTGGTTTCATATTTGGTTATTTTCATTCAAAATTTGGGATACTTTTTTAAACATTATCCACTTTAGAAATGGCCTATCCTTGCAGAAACAAACTTCTTTTTTCGCGTGTAATCACTCATTTTTAACTTCGGAAAAGACTTGAAATGATAAATTTTGAAGGTAACAATTCCCTTTGAAGTTCAGACTTCCAAAAAATTTGCCTTGTGTTTGTGTGATAAGTTTTAGATTTGAAAGCTTTTCAGTAATAAGGGTTGTATGTTGAAAGGGTAGAAGATATGTGATTAAGATGATTAGTGTTCCTTTCTCAAGTTGAGAACAAGATCGTTGTAAACTTTATTCAAGTAAGACTTAGTTCTAAGTATTTTCATTCTTTATCATTAACTTGTTACTAAATAACTAACGATAGTTTTAGTTTTATTCTTATCTTCTTGGGAACAAAAATTCTCTGAGAGCTAATATTGTTTTAAAAGTATGGAAGAAATAAGTAATTTATGGATTCTAAAGATATAGGTATTTTCAATTATGATCATCCATTTACAGTACACTCATAAAAATTAAATAACTACTAGAATGCTATTTCATAAGTAATCAACCCTCGTGAAACGTTTAAAATTGATGTGTTATTTGGAACGAACTGAATTATCCAATTCTGCTTCAAAATTATAAACTTTTGAGAGTTAATTCTGCACTTGTCAGGTATAATTTGCAAATTTTAAATGGAAATATAATTTTATCAGCGATTATATATTATAAGAAAAATGAGTATTACTTGTTTCTGAATATAAACGTTCATTTCTAAAATGCAAAATTTCCAGGTTTAAAGAACATTCATGAAACAAAATATATGCAATCACATGTTCATAAGCACTGAAAAGCCAAAAAGTTATGAATTTTGGCATTTTCATAATCTCCAAAGAAATTGAAAATTTCTAAAGATTTCTGTTTTGTTCGAATATATCGTTACAAAAGTCGTTCTGTGGGTGTATGTTGTAAACAAACACGCAGGATAATGGAGAATGAAGGTTTATTCACAAATGTGCAAGAAAACACGTAGCACAGGTAACAGGAAACAATAGATCTTGCACAGATTAGCAACGTAAACAGACAACAATTCACAGATAATAACAGTTCAGCACTCTGAGATTTAGCAACACAAACAGTCAGCCAATCACTAATAACGACAATAACAGCAGTTTCAATAGCGCTCAGCCCATCGACTTCCTAGATCGCACTGCAGACGAAACTCCAAAGTCGTTCCAGTGGATCAACACGCACCTCTCTTATCTAAGCGCGGCCCTTAAATATTCTCCCCGACAGGCTGTGACGTCACATGAAGTTTTCTCGTACATTCAAGCCTATTTTCTTTCCTAATAGAGATATCTAGAAAAGGGTCGCATTTTCCGGAATCATCGATTTCTCGCCGAGGTTGCCAAATTTGTCACCAAATCGTCAAAATGGTCGCCGAGTTCGTCGCCAAGGTCAGGGGTTCAGACCCTGCCAAACCATACTTACCCCTGTAAAACTCTCTTCCTAAGCATAAGACTAGTCAGGCAGGAAAGCGACATTACATTTTTGCAACAATATCATCCATTTATTGACATACGCAGTACCTGGTTCATAAATCAGAGTGGGAGGTTTTACTTTTCTAATTTGTTTCTTGGCTTGTTACTTAAAATAAATCCCTTCGCATTGTGTGGCGGTGGATAAGTTGGCCAGATGTTACTGCCATGATTTTGGCTCAAAGCCTATTCACCAGCACAAGCAAACCATGCTCGCACTCTCCTTAAGATTCGAAACTATTTAAATTTTCACGAGAGAACCAGACAGGTACTAAGAGCATCTTTAACATGCAGCATAATTATACGAAATGTTTTAAGACGATTCTTAGTTTCTAAAGAATCCCCCGATTTTGAATTGTGAATGAAACTGCAAATTGAGGATATGAGACCTACATCACACTCCTTACACCATTTCAGTTACAAACCAAAGCGGACTTATTTCTTCATGAACACTTAACTCTTTAAAAAAATGTACGAAGATGAAAATGAATGAATTAACTGAAACTTTATTTTTATTGCTACGAGTAAAGTTGTAAGAGAAATAATGGAAGCTTTGAAACTTGTTTCTGAAGATTTCAAATTGTCAAGAGGGACAAAGTATTGAAAAGGGCAATCCAAAGAGGGTATAATGTTACGAAAAATTCATCAAAAGTATTACAAATATTGAAGAGCATTTTGAAAAAAGAGACAACTAGGATTTACAAAAATCTGAGAAAAAGCAAATATTTATTCATAAAAAGTGGAATTGCCTTTTAATTTAATGTGATTGCGAAAAAAAATTTGCGCTTGATTGCTTAAGAAATTCGAAGAATAAACAGTTGCGGAATGTGCAACCTTGGCCAAATGAATATGAAAATTCAATTGAATAAAAATGCTATATTGTACAGTATAGAGTCGCATACGGACAATCACATACTGAAAACTAAAATACTACCAAGTAAAAATGTCAGTTTACAACACAGTTTCGGGAAAAACAGGAAATATAATTTGAATTTTGAGTCATCGACAAAAAAAAGAAAGAAATCACACTACACGACTTCCAGTAACATCTGCAACTGATTGGTAGTTCATCCCACTCGTTGCTGTATATGGGAAACTTCTACTAATAATGTTTAATCTGTTGTTAATGTAATATCTCACCCCTACTATATATTGTTTAATTCTTTAATAGCCATTTTAGTATAGACAATACTAATGGTTGTTAAAGAACCATAATATTGAATGTGAACTTCAGTGTTTTCAAAGCATTAGTGTATAGTAATTTAAATCGATAGTTTAAACCATAATAATGAATGTGAACTGCTATGTTCTCGAAGCTTTATGTATAGTAATTTAAATAAATATCTTAAATCTCCTTTATATTGAGTTTTAAATAACTATACCTGCTGAACAATTTTAAATTCTCAGCTGCACTCCTTTATTATAATTGAACCGAAGTACGCACCAAGCTTGTTATACATTCAACGCATCTCCACCCATAATGCCAACCGAATTTTAATTTACGAACCAGTGGAAAACCGAAAAGTGAATACCAACAAATCCAACTTTTGCAATTACATGTAAATTTTGATAAAATATTCCATAAAAACATAAACTGTCCAGAAAGATTACACCCAGGCCTAGCAGCGGGCCCATTGTCCGATTAGCACAATGGCGAAACTCCGCCGTCAGGGATGAGAACGGAAGCGAGTCAATTTGAAGTGTAACAGTTGGTTTTCCAGAAAAACAGCGGTCCGCCTTAAACCGGTTTTTATGAATATGCTGGCATGAAATTCCCATCGCTTAAAAAAGTTAAAAACGTCTGAAAGGAAATCCAATATCGAAGCAACAGCCATCCAGTCAAAAGATGTCGAAGAGAAGTCACGGCACAGCTGTTGCCACCAGTGGCACACAAAAAATATAAAAAATAAAGAACGACAGCTGAACGTTAGTTCTGCTGCAAAAGAAAGGGGGAAAATATATCTGCAAGGAACGGATTCCTTTCGCAGGTTCTTCCATAAGCCGGCCATTTTGTCCACGAGTTGAGGATATATCCTCCTTCTTTTTTTAAAACGATTTCCTGAATGGTGGACAACGTGGGCCGATTATCAGGGACGGGAGAGGGCCAGGATCATCCATAGAGGCTTCCGATCAATTTCCTGCCGGTGTATAATGGTAATAAAAATAGAAAGACAGTAAAATACGGGATAAAAAAAGTATCGCAGTAAGGGGACAAATCATCAAACTTCCGCCATCATTTTTCATCAGGCACTTTGTGGCTCCTATTTTCCTGCTGCTCGGTGTCCGGAATTTTTTGGCTGCTTTTGTTCATTGTCTTCATTTTGGTTTTCTTCTGTTTTTGGCATAATGGTGAATGAATAGCGGCCTAAAATCGGTGAAGGTTACCGCTACAATGGACGAGGGAAGGCAAACGATTCATTTTTATTTGATCGTTACTCGGGTTTTCTTACGCCCGATTTGCGATGGATAACCTTACGAAATGTTTTCGAAAACAAAACTGTCCTTCGGGGTTTTTTTTGTTTATATATTTTAGGTGATGGTAGTGGGGATGATGACAGGCTTCATGTATCGGGAATTCTGCCAATTTTTTTTTCAGTAAACAAACGTAAGTGTAGTCTGGAATTTCACATCTAAAATTTACTTTACTGATGCAAATTCGTCGAATCAAATTTAAGAAATATTTCAGTGTACGAAAATCAAGTACAGGTAAAAATGTATCTGCTGATAAAGAATGCTAGAATAATAAATAATACTAGAATCCAATCTTTTTAATAAACAAACGTAAGTAGTCTAGGATTTCAATTCTAATATTCTTTTCTTAATAAAAATTTGTTGATTTATCTTAACAAAATAATTAAAAAATCGAATATTTTAACAGGCACCGATAAAAGTATCTCTTATAGGAATAAACCATAAAATGTCCTGTGTATATAAAGATTAGGAGTCTCCACCCTTACTGAATTTTTCACCATCCCAGTAATTTTCGTGTAACCGAGTGCTAATGAAATATGCTGAAACAAAAGCTTAGGTGAGTCCATGTACTGGATAGAGGGACTAAGGAGATCTTGTAAACCTTCATTTTGACCTAAAATTTCCAAAATTTGACGAATACACACAATTTTCTCGACAAAATCACAAAATATATTTCATTACGTATATTCATGTAGCTTTTCATATTCCTGAGCTAAAGATTTCACGCACAGTACACTGGATAACATTTATGTAGCAAGCTTCGTTTATGAGTTATTGAATTCTCATCAATACTAGCCTATGAACAGACAGACAGTCAACAGATTTTATCCAAAATTTTATTTGTATCTTTAATTCTATCAAAACTCTTGCGATATCTCAGTCATCTGTCAATATCTATGATTAGTGCTGTATTAACCCTTGGTTTTCAGCAATGTCTGCATGTACAGGATGTACACAAATTAAGTGACACATTTCAAAAATTAATAAAAAAAACTAAAAATGCTGGAACTACGGTTTTTTTCAAATAAGAGCGCATCTCAAAGTTTTTTTCGGATAGGTAACGCGGCATTACGCCTTCTAAATTTGTTACAGCGAGAAAATTCCGTACGCAATGGCTACCAATCAGCAGAAGTCGATGAGTGTTTTCTGGCTTCTTTTTTTAGTTTTTCCTGAATATCACGAAAACTCTTTAGTTTTCACACTACATGCGAATTAACAAATAAAATAGCGTAAAATTCCCTACAAATACATGCTTTTATTTTTCTTCCAGTTTTAATATTTTCTCAGATAATGGCTCTAAACAAATTTTTGGTTTTTATCAATTTACGACCCCCTAGACCACCGAAATGGCATGTTACCTATCTGAAAAAACACTTTTTGAGATGCGCTCTCATTTTAAAAAAATAGTAGTTCCAACATTTTTATTTTTTGTTTTTATTAATTTTTTAATGTGTCACTGCGTTTGTGCACACCCTTTATTACCTCTTTTAAACACATTACAAGCTGAATTTTTCTTGTAGAATACTTATTTACTTCTTATTAGGACTAATTACTATAGTTATAAAGGAAAAATTATCAACACTAGATGAACATATCATAGAATAGATTTTGTATCTGCGATAAACATCGTTGCCATTTAATGATAGAAATGATATCTACTAACAGAAGTCTAAGGCAATTTTCCATAAATTGAAACGAGCCGCGCTGGCAAAGTGGAAAGGTGAAGGATTTGAGGCCGGAGGGTTCCAGGTTCGAAACCCGATTCCACTGAAGATCCTCCGTGTATGTGGATATTCTTCAAGCTAAATCATACATAGGGAGCCAAGCGTTCTCCCGCTGGTGGGGTGCGGAAACTTGGCGAGGAGGCGCCGCCCTCGTCATCTGACCCTGGCTCAAAATTTCGAGGTCCTTTCCAAAATAACCTTCGTCTTGCTTTCAAACGGTAGGTTAATGTAATTTAACTGAAAAACTAAACCGTAAATATAGATGAGAATACAAGCAATGGGATAATAAATGCAGTACCTGACTGAGCCATAGTTTACATCTTGCTAAAGCTTTAAACTTTGACGACTTAAAGCATGTTATGATGTTTATTTACCTTAAAACTGTCCAAACATAGGATGAAGATGTTATACTAGTTTCCAGACTTTAAAATGAAAGCGTCTCTTTTTCTCTGTATGAAAGTAAATGGCAAACAATTTTCGGTAATATTGATACATCTTGTTTTAATAATATTAGGAATAGTATAGACTATGTTATTTTACAAGTTTTTATTTGACTCCTCTCATGTTTAAAAAGATGGAACTTTATTATCGATTTTTCACATACTTCTTGATGTTCTAGAATTCTGAAATTTCATTTTGCACAGGTATGCATTCTCGACAACAATATAATAAAATTTCAAAACTTAATTATCAGTTTATCGATTAATTTAAATAAATTGTCCTTCTAAATGAGAGACACCGCTTGGTAATGAATTTTACAAAAAAAATTGATTACAAAATCCTATAATAATTATAATAATAAATTATGAAAATATTTACGCCTGAAAAAAAGTTATAAAAATAAAAAAACTTTTTTGAGAACTTATAATGTACTGAATGGTAGACAATGATTCATGAAAGCGTGATCGCCGAAAGTAGTAAGATAAGGGAATTGAATTACAAAACTATCGTAACAAAGAAATTTCCTAAATATTCATTAAAAATTAAAATTCATCATAAATTAGATTTAATTTATAATTTACTGAGAATATTTTTGTCAGTGTCTCAAATTTTATGATATTTTTGAACCCTAATTTTTTTTTATAAAAATTTGTTTTCTGCTTATAGGGGAGAGTAGGGTAAAGCCGGATAGTGGAGTGAAACCAGGTATCCTTAATTTTGGCGCTATTAGTTCTCTTTTCTAGCGGACAAATACTAAGTTACACTGTACTACTCAAGAAAAAGGAACAGTGAGAGTGACGTGATGTTACTGTTGAATTCACTGCGTCTGTGAAGGTTTATTTGTTTTAAACCATCCTTGTAGCTGTTACGATTCACTGCCTTTTCCTTCTCATGGTAGGTGGCGCTACTGGAGCCATCCGGGTTTTTCCCATGATGCCTCTCTTCTTTTTCTGTGTACTTGTGTTGTGTTGTTGTTCTCTGTCTTGCGTCTTGTACCTTTTAATGTACTGTGTTGTGGAACTTAGCCATCTAATAAAAATGGTTCCTGAAATCGAATTAATTCTTCAACAGCGGCATTCCATATAAACATGAGTCTCGTCCCTCTACAGTGGCGCCTCTACAGTTATTTAATTATCATTATAGTTATAAAAACTACATTTATTACAGCTTATTATACGCTTACTAAGGATCAATATCCTATCAACAATAAAGATTTAGTCCAATATTTGCGCGGTTCTATTTCGTTTTTCATAACCTCTGCAATCGGGTAAAACCGGGTACTCCAAGGGGCGTAAGACCAGACAATCAGTAATGATGATTCCTCCGATGAAGGCGATAAAAACACATCAGACCTTGATTGCTTATATTTTAATGATGAATTTTCTTATTTAAATAAATGAGAAAGGTTAATGCAATGTAGAAACTGTTTGGGCCCACGAAAGTTGTGATGGCGCGGATCAAGATGAAAACTGCTTTACTTCTTTGTGTATTTTGTAACTACTATTCTTAAATTATCATAAAAAAATGAAACTGTGTGCTGCTATTCCTCTGGAAACCGAGTTTTCCTAATTTCCCATAGAGTTAGCATGTGTATCCGGTTTTATACCACTAGTGGAGAAAAACTGAGTGGTATGACTTTTTTTTATAAAAATATCATTAGTAAAAAAAGTAGTAAAACCATGACTTTTCTTGAAAGATATATTGTGCTCCTATAAACATAGAATATTTTAATAAAATTTTATGAGCTATATGTCGAATACTTTAGCTCCAACAGGCGTTCGAGTCTTAAGTACCCGGTTTTAGCCCACTTTCCCCTAAGTACGGCAATAAATATGTGTTTTTATACACATTTATATTATTTAAAATTAAATAAAACTCTAATATGTGCCCTAATAATCAGCATATCTTACAAAAATATTATGGTATTGCTAATACTTTTACATGAAATTATGAAATTGCTAATGTTTTTACATGAAATTATGGTATTGCCAATACTTTTACAAGAAATTATGATATTGCTAATACTTATGCAAGAAACTTAACTCATTATCTCTGGTAAGGCTAATCAATATCCCGTTGTTGGAAATGTCTGACAAGCGATGACGAATTCATTATCCTTATTGGTCATCCTCATAATTTCTGAATCTTTCTGCTTTCAGCTATGAAATTACTCTCTGTTAACACCCAAAGGTTCGTTTGATGGCTGCCTTGACGAGCGTTCAATAACAATCCATTACAATCAATCTTGTTTGCACTCATGAATCTATGGAGCCTAGAAACCACCTTTCGGGTTGTCATTAAATTTTAACCACACGTGATCAATGTGCCTTTCTCTGTGTGCTTTATCCTCGAATAATTCTCCGCAATATAAAGCACTAACCGCTCCATTCACTATTTTATGAGCTCTGTCCAGATTGCTAGAGAGAATACGCGCTTTATAGTGAATCTCTTAACACGTTTGTTACGCTGATTAGTATCAATGAATGCTGCTTAAACTTTTGTTTATCACTGCATTGACGTTAAAGAATGCAATACGCATTTGAGTTTCTAATTTTACTACTGAATTGGCCGGTTATTAGGGTTAAGGTGAGTTATAAAAGACATTGATATGAAAGTCACTCTCTATTTTTTTAATAAGAAATCATTTGAAATCATGGTAGAGTAACAGAAACACGGTCACGATTCTTTTCGAATAAGACTATGCAGCTCTATGGTGACCAAAATCGGGCAAAGAAGAGCAACTATTAAATCACAAAAATACTTACAGCACCTTAATTAAGCCTCCACTTGCAGAATGAAAAACTCGGAATTCTAAATTTCAATTTTGAAGCACCGTTTGCAGATAGTTCCATATACTATTGAAACGAATCGAACTGTTATTTATAAAAAACGCTATAATAGTATAATGTAATTCAGCGCTATTATAGAATAACGTATTCCAACGCAGTAATAGTATTAGGAATACAGGATAGAGCTGAAAATAGACTAACTTCTAACATGCGTAAATAGCCGGATATGCTATTATGCTATATGTTATAATAGTATTCAATAAACATTTCAAATATAATTTAATTTTCCACTCATAAATTTTTCATTTTCACTTAATTTTCAATTTTTGAAATTAATAATGCGCTTCCAGGCGAAAAGAGATCACAAAATGTAAAATTGTAAGTAGAAATCTGGAGTACAACCTGCAACAAAACATTTATGATAAAAATGAAGGCATTTAATTAAAGTAAAATTATACGTTACTCTTTTATTATTACACTACAGAAATATTTCGAGAAGCTAGTAGCTCAGTAGCCTTTATAAGTCAGCTATAAAACTTGTAATTTATTTGCCTTCAAATAAATTGTGTACTACTTTTGAAAATTGTAATATACAATAACAACGTAACATTAAACTAAAATTTTTATCATCTCTTAGATTTAAACTATACACTATTTTTTAAATCCATTATAATTTTTTAAAAATTAAAAGAACCATCCAAATAAGCTGCATGAGTCAAGCATTCGAACAATACACAATCCAAATATTTAAGTTTAAATATATGGAGATATGTTCGTAACCTGCGCGTAATTACTGATTTTGAAATCAAAGCTTTTAAATAATATATAATCCAAAAATTAAAACAATTCATAAATCATATATCTAAACAATCGATATTAAAACAATTTTAGACCTGTAAAGAAATACCTCAGGTAAAAAATATAATCCCCACATTTAGCAGATAAAAAAACATCTTAAAAACAAGAAAGAGCATAATCAAGAAGAGACAAGAAAACCCATAATTCTGTTTTCTCGACTTTTCCACGAATTTCCATAACAACCACAAGATAGAGAGAGAAAAAAGTCGAAACCTTTATGAAATTATCTGATTTAGCGGTATAGTGTTTCCTGTATTTTTTCACTTGATGTTTGAGAGATTCGCAAAATAGCCCCACGGTCGTGTATTAGGAAGCAGAATGCTTGTTAGCATCAATTCTTCTCAAGCGTAGTCGAGGACATCCACTAGGTTAGAACTGGAAGGGGAAAAAATGGAAGAGTGGGGTTATAATTTAATTGTTGAGGAACCTTTTAATGTCGGGCAATTTGTTATGTCCTGGTGTCGTGTATTAGCCATGTTCTGCGTTCTTAGAATAAATGGCGTATGTTTGGAATGCTGGGTGATAAAAAGCCACGGAGACTAGAATTAGTTGAAGGCGATTATTCGAGAGCAGCTATTTGTTGTATTCAACAAGCTATTATTAGAAAATGCACTAAATGCTGATTTGCCTGGAAATTAAATCTTAAACGCACATTTTTTATGCTAAAATCATTTTGACATATTTTTCTTTAAGCCAATTGGAAAAGTTTATGAAGTGACAATGTTTATGTAAATTTACATCATACTAAAAACATTATTTCGAACACAGTTAAATCATTTTGAAATTACATTAGTCAGTATAGTTTGAATAATTTCCCGTTTCAGGGTTACAAGGAACCTATTTTGGTAAGTACCTTGAAATTTTGAATCATCATTAGACGTTTGGGCGGCACTGGCATATACAAGGGAAGCCTGATAATTCAGACTTTCATATAGCATTAGCGCGAATTGTTCACTCCACGACGAATTTAATATGCACAAAGCCGCAATAGTAGAAGGATATTTGACCTTGGATGCTATCACGCCACTGAAGCCTATTGTTTAGCATAATATTAAAATATGTGATATGAAAAAATATGTAATATGATGAAAAATATCTTTCAATTTTAAATTAGCTCTGCGAGTTGCAAAGCAATGTTAAATTACAGAACATAGACAGGATTTCCATCACGAGAAAGTAGTATTGAAAACAATAATCTATGTTTTCAAGACTTAATTTATGTGCTCTGTAATCATATTAAATTTTAAGTACCATTCTAAAGTCCAAATTTGAAAAATTAATTCTTTCACAAATTCATTAATAGTAACTGCTTTGAAAAGTTTAAAATAATTATTTATAACTTCAGCTTAAGAGAGATAATTCCTTCTTTGTAATGGTTTGCGTACTCGAGAGTATTGGCTTATATGCTATATTTTCAAGCTTAATTGAAAAATCATCAGTATTAGTTAAAATATAAGGAATTATATGCAAACCAGCGGGAGTGGTCTCCCCTAAACTTTCTTGTATACTTCCCCAAAAAGGTGCTGTTTCTCCTCCCCCCGCGTGGATAAAAAAATTCGAACCTACTGTAACCCAGAATAAAATGACTATCAGAAGGTTCTTCATTTTATATTATAGCGATTGTAAAATATTTAGGTAAAGAATCAAATTCAAAGAGAAGCGTACCGGTTAAAACGCACCCATCTACTAGAAACTGCTAGGTTCCAGTCTCGCCGGCTCAAAGACAAAGGGACGTAATCGTTCCGCGTGCACAGAGATTGCTACCAGTACGCATGCGTATGGAGAATAGGATTAGAAAAATTAATTATGCAATTGGAACGCCTTTTTTCAACTGATTGACACAAACAATGGACACAAATCTAAAATTAATGTAAGAAGCCACATACCAAATTTCATTTATCTAAGTAATTTTGTTAAGAAGTTATTGCGATTGTAAAGACCGACAGACAATCAACCTTTAGACAGATTTGGTCCAAAATTTGATACAATTATGATGATAAACCTGTGTGCCAAATTTTATCTATCTAGTTATTCAAGTTTTTGTGTTATAGTGTTCACAGGAACGCGGACAGACAGACTTTCCGTTGATGGATTTTGCCCAAAATTTTAAATAAACCTACAAATCATGTGTGAAGATTACGTACCAAATTTCATCCCTGTAGCTTTAGTAGTTTTTGAGTTATTGCGTTCACAGGCAGACACACAGACAGACATAATTCCAAAATTGTGTTTTTCGGACTCAGAGAGGTCTAAAACGTGGAGATTCCTCAAAATCTCGAGTTCGAATTTTTTGACGATTACAATACTTTCTCTTTGCATACTTCGTACACGAGAAAGTAAAAAGAGGGTGATTAGTCTTTTATGTGTCTTCATTTAAAGAATTACGAGCCTTCAGTGGCCTCCTGTTAGTCAAGAGTTTGACCTTGTATTCCATCGATGATCCAAATATACGCCTGCTTGAGGAACGATGCGCATTAAATCTGCTATGGTGGGTCCACATATCATTACATTACATTACACCACCTGCATCCCCGTGTTTAGAGCCATTTGGCTCCTTTCCGGTTTGGATGGATGGAGATGAATTTTTTTAAGAAAGGACAAAAACAAGTATCAGGTACAAAAACAAATAAAAATGAAAAAGAAACATACACTGGACAGAACAACATAGAAAACAATACAAAATAGAAAAAAAGCGTAGAGGGAAAAAAGTCATAAATAGCCGGAAGTGTGTGTCAGTCTGGGTAGATGAGTGCTCAATTATTATCCTCTACAATGAGATTGTTCTCATCACATATGAAACGGATTAGGAGTCGAAGTCGGGTTCCTGATAAGTTGTTCGTGAGAATGTTTTTCAACCACTGTAATTTAAATGACACTGTTGGAGTTTGGAAATGCCAGGAGAGGGTAAACCGACATTTTGTGGCATAGTGAAGTGGATCTCCTTTTTCTCCGCACGAGCAGTTGTGATGTGTTCGAAGATTGAAGCGATGAAGGCATGAAGGGAAAGGCCCGTGTGTAGAAGATTCGATGTTTGGTCTCCATTTGAGGTACTGTGCTAGTCATATGGTCTTGATGAAAAATTAGGAAGGTGTATCAAAATGATAGTTGCGGTGTTTCCATAGCGTATTGCAAACAAATGAAGAAAATTAATTGTATTAAAGTAAACACTGAATTAATTATCTTTTGTTTAATTATCTGCATAAAAGTTCTCGCAGGCGTTTGAAGCAGTAGAAACAAAAATATTACAATTAGTAATGATATAAGGATTTTCAAACACTTCATCGCTTTTATTAATTTTATATAATTCAAGAAACTATTCCCTTTTAAACCTAAAATTCATTCGGTGTTCTGCAGTTTCCTTTCCCTAACCTATTTTTTGCTTTCTATCCTCTCTGTTGAAGTTAAAATAAGCGCTTAACAATATTATTCAAGTTTATGAATGGCAAACTGCAAGAACACGAAAAATAATTCACAAACAGTGTTTGAGAATATCTTACAAGTGATGAAATTCAGAAGTCAGTGCTAAAGAAATACTTGCAAAAGAGGTAACAGTAGAAATTACACTAACACAGTTCGTATTCTGTATATGTCTGAATTAGCCTTATTAAGTTACTTTCTAGTTTAAATAAGGGTGAAAAATTATGCTGATTTGTTCTCTTTACCTCTTTCTAGTAGTTGTTGCAACTTGGCATGGCGTCTAATTAAATGCTTCTTAATCTACGGGTTAAATTAAGGCTTGAAATATAATTTCCATATAGTTGGTAAAAACTTTTATTTCACTTATTTTCGAATTAAGTTTTATTTGGTAACAAGAATTCTCATAAATAATAATATATCTATTTTCGGTATTTAAACGGCTTGCCCATTTTCTATTCTTTCAAAATTGAAACTGTAAGTCTCTTAAAGGTGTGGAACAAAGAAATCATGTATCAGCCATTTCATACAATTTCGCTGGCAATATTGTTATAGATTGATTTAAATTAATTACCGGATTTAATTTAAATTATTCATCCCCGGAATGGTCGAGCCACCCATAAACCCTTGAGGAAAGATTCTTTACGTTCTTACGATGGGAGATATGACGTGCTTCAGACAACGAATCCCAAGTCACAGACCATGAGAACAGAGCTTTAAATAGGTACACTTCGAAAGCTTTTTTCACTTTCTCGTATACGAAGTATGCAAAGAGAAATCATTGTAATCGCCAAAGAATCTCCACGTTTTAGACTTTCCTGAATCCGAAAAACACAATTTTGGAATTAGGTGTCTGTATGTCTGTGAACACGATAACTCGAAAACTATTAGAGATACAGGGATGAAATTTGGTATGTGATATTTGCTCTTAATTTGTAGGTTTCTATAAAATTTTGGACAAAGCCCGTCCACAGGAAGTCTGTCCGTGTTCATGTGAGCACGATAACGCAAAAACTTAAATAGCTGGATGGATAAAATTTGGTACACAGTTTTATGAACGGGAATGTTGGTCCATATAATATATTGGATTTAATCCATCAACGCGTTGACTGTCTGCCTTTCTGTATACTTGTGAAAACGATAACTCTTAAAAGCTATGACTTAGATATATGAAACTTGGTGTGAGGTCTTCTTACATTAGTTGTAGATCCGTGCCAATCAATCGGTTGAAAAAGGCGTTCAACTTGCATATTCCGTTTTTTCGCCATTCTGCGACGTAAAAAAATGCGTGACTGATTCGCGCGTTTTTCCTCAACTGTCTTAGGAAATGGCGCATGTTACTGTCGACTGGTGTTTTCTCCCTACTCGTGTTATTGTGGATACGAGAAAATGCTGGGGAGACCACTCCCGATGGTTTTGTTTGTTTGTGACATTCGTATTGTGGCAGTCTTTTTCCTATGCAAACGATATCTCTTTTAATTAAAGTGTCTGCGGCTTTTCGGCAAAACTCTTACATACCGCTTTCGAGTTATTTTAAATCTAAACATGATGATTTATGCTTAAAGCTTTTTTAAATTTTGCTCTTCATTTTAATGAAAAATATATTGTTGCAACAAGTGATGATTCTCCGGGCATTTAAAATTTTCTTCATAATTTGTTTAGCATAAATTTTTGATTGATTTATATTTATTATAAATTCATTTATTTCATCGTTTTCTTTTCAAAATATCAATTTGATTTGTTTATGAAATTATTGATCAAATATATGCAGAGTGATTCAGAAGTCTGGTGGAACATTAAAAATCACTAATTCGGAAACTTAAAATTATGAAAGATGTGATTTGTTGAGAAAGGGCAGAAGTGAAGTTACATTGTTTTCCACGGAACCAGAATATGCTTTTATCATAGTTTGCAAGTCAAACCACCTTGCATGAGGAGGTATAAAACGTTAGTCGGAGAAATGGTTTACAAATGTGCAGTATATCGTTTTCCCTTCAGGAATATAGCATAACACAATGAGGATGATAGTTTTTCACAATATTAAGCAACATTTCCGTTGGTCATGTTATGTGACACATACAGTTTTTTTATCTTTGCTCTTCATCCAATTTTGAGTTATATTGTAATTCTTTTTTATAAAAGAGATTAATTTAATGGCGGTCATATTCAGAAAGTTTTCGTAGAAGTTTATACTTTTAATTTTATATTTTAACCTGAATGTACTGAATTATTTCAAGTCACTCGATATGCATTTCAAAGAAATGGAACCATGCGGGATAATTGTGACGGCTGATGAGATATTATTATTTTAAGAAATTCTAAAAGACACACGATATTTGAACACAAGGATGAGATTACAATAAATTCCATTATTAATTTTCCTTCCGAATTATTAATATCCTGGAGTGTAATATACTTCTCACTAAACAAAGTATTATTTTCGCACAATTTAAAATTCTCCAACGAATAACAACAGAAACAAAAGCAACAAAAAAAATATTCGAAAACTCTGTGGAGCTGTTAATGTCCCACTGGTATCATCAGCAAAAAGAAAGAAAGCTGAAAATTCCATAACGGACCAAAAATAAAAAATAGCAAGAAAAAACTTTTGTTCATAAAAAAATCTTCACCCTCAGCAGAAGACTTAATTAGCGAGGCTTTTTCCAGTCCTCTGGGGCCCCTGGACGCCTTACCGCGGGGCCTGGGCCTCCCCCCCCCCCTCGCGTCCGTTCGTGTCCATTACGTAACGGAATGGACAATTTCTACTGCGTTTAACGGGCAGTCGGCTGTAACGTCATTTCATGACGTCAGGGCTTTTACATACTGCGCTTATTACACTGTCCAAGAAAATGGAAAAGTTGGGAAAAAAATTAGGAGATTTAGGAGGTTTTTTTCCCCATTGTAAAAACTTGTCATCGTAAATGAAAATTTTTAAAGGAAGTAAATATTAAATGGATAAGGGAATCGTATATGTTATTCCGAATCCATTAGTACTTAAAAGATTTTAAAGGAAGGAATAATTAATGCCCTTGTTTCAAATGAAAATATGTAAGTTATGTAAATAGGATCATTGAATTATAATAGTTGGAATATAAAGAATAATTATAATATTTCTTATCAGTGTTGTCTCTCAGGCATTCGTTTATATATAAAAGCATTCGAAAGATGATGATTAATTTACCATCAGATTCAGAAATTTGCCGTTAATTTAAATAATTGATTGTTATTATTAATAAGCAATTCACCCCACAGGTTGAGAATCGCTGGCTTAACTCAAACGCTGTCGCTATCATGAATTTGCTTATTTAAAATTTTTCAGAAGCTCTGCCTATAACAATCAGTTTTACCAATACCATTAAAAATTTGATATTTTCATTTTCTTTTATTTTTTCACAAATAAATAATTTAATAACATGTTTTTGAAATTTAATATTTCAGAACTTGCTTCCATTTATATATTGAGGTTTAAGAGTTAAAGTAAACAAGTCCATGAGATTCATTTCTGAAAAAACAGACGTTAAAGTTGATGAGCTGCATTTAAAATAACGATGGACTCGTAATTGCTCTTGCTACCTGAATACAAATTGAACTAAGGACTTGAATCATTATTACACAGAAAATATAACATTTCTACACTACCAAGGCTGTATTATTGTAAAATAAACAAAATATGAGGTTGATTCGCGTTAACTCTGGAGGCGGCCGCGGTGGCTTAGGGGTGTGGTCTTGGCCCCGGAGGGTTCCAGGTTCGGAACCTGATTCCACCTATGATCCGTCGTGAATTGAGGCCGATGCACGCTAAATCATGCGAAGAGGGTAAAACATCCTACCGCTGCTGTGGTGGGGAAGTTTCCAGAGGGGGTACTAGCTCAGGTGTCCCTGTCATCTGACCGAGGCTCGAAGTTACGAGGTTCGTCCTAAAACCTCCCTCGTGTTGCTTCAAAACAGGACATTAATCTAATTAAACTAAATCCCGTTAACTCTGAGCTCTTCATATGTGTCGTTTATTACAATCTCAAACGTCAATGCTTCTGTACATAGCAGCAGCTAAATAAAGAGCATAAAAAAAATTGGCACATCCAAAATAAAAATTAGACGTAAAAGCAGACAATCTAATAAAAGACTTTTGAAAAGAGCAAAACTAAAAATAGATAAAACTTTTAATCTTCTATTCATTTATAATATGTTTCTAAAAATGTATTAAATTTTTTTCTTACATTTCTCAACTGCGAGAGTTTACCGTATCAGTTTAATTTCTCTTTATAAGTAACATCTGTTTTAAATCTCTGCATTTATTTGCATTTGTATTTGACTTTGATGCTAAACGTTTTATAAGAAATGGAAGTGCTTTCTGCAGAAAGGAGGTAGTTCTGACTACACTTTTTTCAGAAAATATCTTTACATGTGATATTCCAATATATTTTAGTGGAATATTGATTAAATTGAGAACGGAAAAATCATATTCGTTGAAGAAAAACTTTCTCGTTGAAATTCCACTGAAATACTAAATTGTTTGTTTTCTACTACTTCATAAAACAGATTCTGTAGTCGTGTTTCCTTTTCAAATACAACAGAATAAACATTTCGTTACGGAATTAAATTTTTGCAAAACAGTTCTACATTCAAGGCATTAAAGCTTTTAAACGTATTTCGCGAAATTCATGTCCTCAAGAATCCCGAATGTTAGTGCGACAAACTGAAAGAAGATAATTTTTGAAATTTCTTTTAGGCCTGCGACATTTGGTAATTCAATTTCTAATAAACCAGAGCAGTAGTCCGACGATGCAAAATTCAGCAATTGCTGTTATTTTTAGAAAATTTATTCGAGAGCTCTGTTGACATGCTACATTTTAAAATTGTAACAATTTTAGTTCCCTTTATTCTGTGTGACATTTTCAAATGTTTTGCAGTGTATAATCATCTATATAAGAAAAATGCAAATGCTGTTTTTCAAACAAATATTCATCAAATAAATATTAATTATTTTAATTAATATTTTATGCTGTCTTTGGTATCTAAAGACATACAAATGATTCAATGATCATAACAACACACACATTACATCAAACTATAAAGCTGCATTCAAAATTTTCAGTATTGTTATCTGAATTTCAAATTAAATTTTGCATATTTTAGATTAATTTTCTTTCTGAAGATACTCTAGTGCTATTTTACATGGACTTACACAGCTGGAAGACTTATGACATCGACGGATTTAACATATACCAATTGGCTCTAGAACTTACAACTCCCCAGTTCAGAAACTCAAACTTTCCTACCTTGGGCTCTTCTGAATACTTGAATAGAGGTGAAACATTGCTACCTGCAATTTTAACCAAAGTATTAAGTAATCGAATCTGCAAAATTTTAAAGTCTCACTAAAACCAATTCATTTTATTAAGAAATCGGTATCTATATGAACGATACGCAAAATAGTAAACATACAGTAATTTCTTTCATTACTACTATTATACTATTACTCTATTTTTTAAAATTTTATTTAAAAATCTGCTCTTAGAAATTTTAGTTATGACTGATTTTATTTTATTTGGCAACGAAATGTATAAGAAAAGGAACTTTTTCCATACTAATCCTAGAGCAATTTTTTTGAATGAATTATATAAAAATTTTACTTTTGTTTCTGGGACTACATTAAGATTTATTATTTTAGTTCCATTTATAGGCTCATAATATTCAAATATTTAAACCTCCATCTGTTTGTAGATGATATTCCCAATCAGTTGATGCATCTATAAAACATACTTTGTTTAGAAATCTGGAAAGTACTATTGCTTTCTATCTTATTTCACTTTCTACATTTTCTCATAGCTCCAGAGTAGCAGAATCTTTGTTTCTGATCATCATACTTTACCTTAGAATATCAATCTTCAACACGGGGTTTGGACTGTGGTGATTTGATGGCAAGGTCTCAACTTCGGAATCTGAAGGTTACGAATTCAATACCCAGTTCCATCAAAGATCTCCTTTGTACGCGGGAATGGAGACGTTAAATCCTTTGAGATCAAACGTCGTCCCACTGCTGTGTAGTCGGTGGAGGAGGAATGGTTTGAGGAGAGATGGCACTTCAAGTATCGTCCTTGTTGAATGATTACATTTCAAAATTATGTGCCCTATCCCATAATAAATCTGGGCGGTGGCTTAGTGGTAAGGTCTCGGCCTCAGAACCAGAGGGTTCCAGGTTCGAAACCCGTTACCACTGACGCTCCACTGTGCTTTCGAGCCTGTTGCATGTCAAATCATACGCAGTGGCCAAACATCCTCCAGCTGGTGTGGCGCGTAAGCTTGCAGACGGGGAGATGCAAGCCAGGCGTCGTTCCCATAATCTGACTGCGCTCCAAAATTCTATCCTGAATTCCGTCTTAAAATAGCCTTCGTGTTGCTTCAAAACGGGTCGTTAATATAACTAAACAATTCCATAATAAATGTAGTGTATCTTGAAAAGGGAATTTAATCCAACTAAAACTCACCATGTGTGTTTAAACCTGGAAGTTGTGGATTGCCAAATCAGGATATATCCTCGTCCTGTGCCTTGAATTCTAAACAATGATTTTTACCGTAATGATTGTATAAAGTTAAAATTTCGTCTTCTGTATTCGAACTGAGAGCTATCTGTTTAAAGAAAAAAGCCTACAAAACTCAAGTTATTATAACATCTCAGTAGACATATTATGTTTTTTTTTAAAAATTGGAAAATGAGATGTGTTACTGTCATCTGTCAATGTATTTATTTTTTTTTTTCAAATTTGTTTTAAAGTCAAACTCTTAAGAAGCATATGGATGTTTGGTAATTTTAGAAAGATAAACTATATCTATGATATATCCCTCTTCTGCAACAAGCCTACGATATTAAAGTTACTTTGATTATATACCAGAAATTCAATTTGACAAATAAAGACAAACTATCAGTGTACCATATCCCTCTTCTGAAACAAGCCTACGATATTAAATTTA
>BGPR01002285.1:0-42235 GCA_013235015.1 Araneus ventricosus | reverse complement strand
TTTTATTATGTCACAGCAATTCAATTTGACAAATAAAGGCAAACTATCAGTGTACCATATCCCTCTTCTGAAACAAGCCTACGATACTAAAGTTATTTTGATTATGCCACAGCAATTCAATCTGACAATATAAGAACAAACTATCTCTATGCTGCATCCCTCGTCTGCAACAAGCCACTGATACTGAAGTTACTCTGAATACTTGACAACAATTCAGCTTGACAAAATAATAATAAAAAAAACTATCTCTATGCAGTATCCCTCTTCTGCAACAAGCCTTGACGATATACGGACAAACTGTGTCGGCCATTAATTTTGAAACAAAGCAGAACAGGAACGAGACCCCAGTGGTATTTGAGATTCAACGTGAGAGACGTATTCAAGAGCAGAAAAACTTCCTGTCAAACTGAAGGCGAAGCGAAATATGTTAATGATCCGAATTTCTCATTCGAGAGAACAAAAAGGAGAAGCAGAAACAGTAAAAAGTTAATTTTGTCCATTCATTAAGCTGTGGCAGTAAAACTGAAAAAAGGAGCTAGAACAGATAGGCATAAAAGAGGGGAGCCAGATCTTTTGTTAATGATAGATTCACTGTTGCTTCTGGTGAGTATAAACATTTTAAATAAGAAAAACCATTTCATCTGACTAAACGGTTTTTTTTCTTTCTGGATGGAAAAAGGAAAAACGGTTTTTCTGTTAATTCAGTCAAAAACGTTAATGACAAGGCGGAAATCCCTTTATAGCCTGAAAAACTGTTAAGAAAGAGAAATGAGAGCCACCCAAAGAACAAGAGGTATAATTAAAAATGTTCGTTAAGGATTCGGCTATCTTATAATGAAGACCCCGTTTCAAGGAGGAAGGGGGCAAAAGGGGGCTGGGCAATGGTCTCCGGAATAATTTCTTCGGCATATTGTATTTTCCAGATGAAATCCCTTTTTCCTTTCTTTCCAGAGCTCGGAATTGCGATTCCATGAAATTTGCTTTTCTTGGAAAACTCGTTTTACCGGAAAGATTGCGTTTCTTTTATTCGAAAGTTGTAATGGAACACGGTTTGCTGGGGGAGGGCAGGGAATATTAATGGAGGCTCAGATGGTCTGGCTGAGTGGTTTCCGCTGGAGCCAGAATAGGCTACGGTTTAGCTACATCTCAAGTTAAAAGGGGACTTAGTGGTATTAGTGCCGAAAGAAGCTCTGGGTGGATATGCGAGGTAATTAAACTAAAGTTTAGCTATTGGAAATTTTAGCTAGAGAATGTTTGGTTGGCTGGTGTTATGATGCATATATTTCTAGAAATTTATATCTGCATCTCAATATCAAATTAAAATTATTGGTATTAATTATATTAAAGTCAAATAATTGGAAACTTTAGCTAGGGAATTTTTGATTTCCTAGTGTTATTGTACATATATTTCTCGAAGAGTAATAACTGCATCTTACCATCTAATTAGAATTAAAAGTGTTAATGATATTAAAGTCAAATAAAGGTCGTGGTATAAATATAATAAAAATAAAAATGTCTTTAATGAAATGGTTTTATTAGTGCACTAAAAGTAGAAAATATTATTTTATCAAAATTGTGATGTCAAAATAAAATCGAAAAATGGGAAGAAATCTGATTTATTTAAAGCAACTTAAAATTTTAATCACATTTTTAATATATAATTAAATATTTAATGTATACTTAGGAATTTTATTTCGTATGAAATAAAATTTGATTTAATTTCTTTCTGTTACTGATTTCATCACCTCACGTATTTGCTATTTTGCGTCTGTATTCATATTTTAATTGAAAAAAAAACTTTCTACTTTTTATTATACTAATAACAGCTTATTTGTGTAAAAAATATTTTTATTATTTTCTAACTTTATACATTAACATATATAATAATATGTTAATATTATAAATATTATGGAATCTTAAAATCAATGTTTTCCCTCAAATTCGCTGCCAAAGGACATCAAACATATAAAATCAAAAATTAATTAAAATTAATCGATTAATTGAGAATTAAGTTCTCAAAAAACTAAAAGATTTTATTGTCACAGAGAGCACAAAGCTTTACAAAATTTCAGAACACTAAATCTTTAAGAAGTGAACGAAAAATCAATCACAAAATTTCATCTTTATAAATATGAAATAGGACTAGTTAAAAAAAAGCGTATCTTGAATTAAATTAGATGGATTATTTTAATGCGGTCACCTGAGATGTTTCGACGATCTACTTATGATATGATTCAATCAAAAATAACGGTTATAAACAGTCAGAAGAATTCCTCTAAATTAGCGAATTTGATCCCGTGGAGCTCTTCGTCTTAAATTAAAGGAAATATCGAAAGAGATGCATTAACATGAAGAGAAGAAGAAACTGTACTTTTTCTTCTTTCTCAAATGTTTAAAGTTGAAAAAAGTAATTTACTTTTTTACTTTTATATTAAAGTTTCTAAAAAATAATTATAATTAATATAATTCTCACCAGGACATAAAGAAAGTAGAGAAATGATACCAGGGAAGCCACCCACTACACTGTTTGCAGACCGCTGTTGGACGATTTTCAATGATAATTCTAAGAAAATGCATCGATAATCCAAGTGGACAAACTAGTACAAGAGTTTAACACCTTGTTTCATATTAAAAACATTAAGTTATATATACACTATCTGATCAAAAGTATCCGGACACTTTCGGATTTTCACATTTTTTAACATTTGTGAGGATTGTTCTGGTGTTGGAGTGAACTACAATGACAAAATCGTCAGTGAAGGCTTGGTGGTGAACAGTGGACGGCCAGTCGTGCTGGAAGATCTCGTTGGCTGTTAAATTCCACAATTATGGACCATCGCAAGAGCCCTGTGGACACCCTTGTTTTTGTTTCATTGTGGCTCTCCCCTGTGGTGCTAAAAGAGTAACTTGCCTATTTTGCAACAGGTTGTGGAAGAGTCTGTTGGTATTGGCAGGCCACTTGCTTTTGTCTAAAATTTCTAGGATTTTCTTGTGTTGAAGGTTACCAAATGCTCCCTGCCATTCGAATATGAATATTCAATTTCTTCAGTCAGTGAAGTCCTGCAGGTGAACAGTGGATGGCCAGTCATTCTGGAGGATATCGTTGGATGCTAAATTCCACAATGCTGGACCATTGCATGAGCCCTGTGAGCACTCTTGTTTTTGTTCCATTGTGGCTCTCCCCTGTGGTGCTGAAACAGTAAATTGCCTATTTTGCAGCAGGTTGTGGAAGAGTTTATTGGTATTGGCAGGTCACTTGCTTTTGTCTAAATTTTCAAGGATTTTCTTGTGTTGAAGGTTACCAAATGCTCCCTGCCATTCGATTATGAATATTCAATTTCTTGTTTATTCATAGCACTTTCTACCCCCATCATATATCCCTAAAGCTGCTAAAATGGTGTGTAAAGTCATAAACTGACATGGATTATTGTCAGGGTATGATGCATTTATACGATTATAATGATCAAAACCATCAAGAAGGTATTTTGTTGCAGATATCCTTTTGCTAGCCTTGAGTCCTTTACAAAAGTGCTAACTATTATCATTATATTATACGAAAACTGCTAAAAGTGTATTCTATAAGCATAAAACGAATATCAATTCTCATTGCATGCCACTTCTATATGATTCTTAATGATTATAAGTATCACGTCGTTACTTTGTTCCCGCCAGCATTTAATTTCAAGAAATAAATGGTTGAACCATATAGCATTTTTCCCATTCAAGAATGTTAAGAAATAAAATAAAAAGAAAAGAAATATGAATTATTTTTTCTCTGGCAATAAATATCAAATACTTCTTTCTTAAATGTTTGCAGAGGAAGTCGGGATAGAATACGTAATAAATGGTAAATCATTTGAATATATGAATATGATAATGACGTTTGATGCGGAGTCGGTGGTTTTTGCGGGAGGGGGTGGGGGAGGAGTCTGAAATTTCTTGTGCTTTAAAGAATTGCATTTAAGGAAACGGTGGTCGGAAAAAGAGGGAGGGGGAGTGAGTTAAATCGCCGTAGATTCAAAATGAAAGAGGAAATTCTTCGGGAAGAGTTATAAATGATATTTTTTTCGTGGAAAAAGCCTCGAGACGGAAGCTGGGAAATTTAATGAAAATTCGAAACGGAAATACTGGAGATGACTTGAGAAACTTATTTTTTACATGATTTGATTTCAAGATACTGTTCCGTTTTCGAGAGTAATTGTGGAAAACTAATTTTGGGAGAAGAATAAGGAGTTTTATAGGTAAAATTATATATCAAATATACATTGCTTTAAAGGTATCTGTTTGATTTTTTCGGTGGCCTTTTAACTAATGATTAAATGAGATGTGGATGTTTAATCTTTCTAATTAAATAAGAGAAGTTGTATAATATTGCCATTTTAACTCATTTTATCAGACGACTTTGATAAAAACAGAGCATCTTTGTGAAACTTTTATGTTCCTGAGTAGAATGTGTTTGCATAGCTCTTCTTCAAAAAAGATTAATTTTTACATCTTTATAAATATTAAATGTTTTAGTTTACTATCATTTCATATTATTTTTCCTGTTGTATTCATGCTTTGCTTGTAGAATATATTGGTTTGAACATGATTCTCTATTAATGAAATACAAATAGAGCATGTTCTTTGATAAGAATTGTAATCCATAATCAAAACATGATATTATTATTATTTTGTTTTTTAAAGTTATTTTTTTAATTGAATATGTTCATCAAAATGAATTGCATACCATGCCAAACATAATAGATGTTTAATTACAATTATTAAAAACAACAAACAGAATATATTTTTGATTAATAATTCCATTCTTTACTTACAAATGCTACGCTTCTTATAATTTTATTTATAAAATAAGCTTCTTTTCTTCATAAAAATTCCTTAACATACTAGAAAAAACTGAATTTTTCTTAACTACAACTATTAAGAATAAAAAACAGATTATCCTCCAAAATAATTTGTTACTGCACCAAGAAAAGTTTAGGTGTTTATAATTGCATTAGTTAGATTAGCATAAATATATTTTTATTCTTATAAGATCTATATTGATCATCAAGCATTTAAGGAATCGTTAAAAAGAGCTTCAAATACTCAATAACAATAAAACTAGCCAAAACCATAGCATCCTGTATTATAGAATGATCTCATGCAGTTTCGAGAAAAATCATAATTTAAAAGACCGTTACATGTAGGTGAAATCAAATCTTCATCGATCATCAAGCATTTTAGTAAGCATTAAAAAAACGTCAAATAGAAAATAGCAATAAAACTAGCCAAACTATAACAGCCTTCTATTCTAGAATGATCCCATTCAGTTTCAAGAAAAATCATTACCCAAATCAAATTAAGCCCAAACCACATTCCAGAATTAACAGCTCGTTATATATGTAGGTGAAATCGTTCCCAGTCGCTTCATTATCCATTTCCTACCATATAAATACCAGAAGCAATTCCCAGAAAACAATTTTGCCCACTCAGTCCTGGGTCTTTCACAAAACTTTTTACCCATCGAAACAAAGTTTCGCGTGCTACTTGTGGGTGAGCCTCCCTTTTTGAGGGACCAATAAAAATCCGGCCAATCACGCGAACCGGATGCAACCTGTTAGGATGCGTGCAACATGTACGTCGCCAGCAACCCCGGACTGCGGAAATAGTTATTTTTCCGCCCGTGCGCAGCTATTAAAAATGAGACATTTTTTCTCCCTCGCTGGACTGAGCCCTACCTTTAAAGCTCGGGGCTTTTATATGCGTCTACTTTTTATGCGACGGCGTCATCGCAGATTTCTCTTTTACTTTTTGGCGAATTATTTTGGCTCTTTTTTCATTTTCTGTGTCATTCCGGGGTGGTTCTTCCACGGATAAAGAAACCACGCGAGGAGTCGCATACAAACGTGACCGGGGTTTTAGAGCCCTTATTAGGCCTAATGTGTTTGAGAAAGCAGGGCTTAAATGCTGATCGAGGGGCCTATTTTATGCCTCCTTCCCCACAGAATGGGGATGTCATATTTTGGAGATTTTTTTGCGACTTTCCGACACCGCTCGGTGCGTGGAATTACTGCGAAATGAGGTGGATTCAAGACTTCACCGGAGGTGCTCTCTGTTGAGGACTTCTGTAGAGAAAATGGCAGGTTTTGGATTCCGGATGGCTGCATAAAGTGGCTTAGTGTATTCGCCAAGCACTTTGCCTTAATCTGCGGGGTTGTTATGCTTTTATTCTTCACACGAGCAGTTTTCTTTGCAATGCAATTCTTTTAATGAATTCCGGATCAACGATTCTTAAATTTTGCCTCTTAACGCTGAACGGTGTAAGACTGAAATGCAGTGAACTCCCGTATAACATGGATTCGTATGACGAAATGAAGAAATTGTGACTAGTTCCCCTACAGTGCGATAAGCAGTCCCGTATTTCATGTAACGCTGGACATTCATTAGCGCTCCACTCCACAGCAAATTCGAGCGCTCCATGTCTCTAACCGTCGTCAGAGCGAAAGACTGATGAGAATTGGAGTGTTTAGAGCGAAGTTTGGATATTCAATCAGTATGGATATGCAACTGCTCCATTTGGACTGACGGGTTATAAATGCTGAAATGCGACCTGTGTAGATATGTGGGGGAGGGAAGGTTCTCTCGGCCAATAGGAAATTGGAGCAGGAGAAGGCTCGCATTTTGAAAGCGATGTATGCAGTTTGGGATCGGAATGACCCGTAGTGGATGGATTTGCACTGCGTGGAGCAACCGTGAATGACCTGTCTAAATGGATGGGCTGGAAAATGGAATGGCATGGAGTAGAGCGCTCGTGAATGGCCGACTTAAGGTAAATTTAACATTTTCATAGTGATGCAGTTACAACTAGAGACATTTTTCAACTTGCATATGTTCATCCAATAATGCATGTTACGTGCAACGCGATTTCTTATCGTAAAGAACGTATTACCGCATTGTACGAGAGAATGTCGGAAAAGCTTTGAACCCAGCATTTTTGACAAACACTTCTCCATATTCGGCAATACATCATCAGATATTTTCACACCTTCATAGCTATGGTTGTTTTTCCGAAATGAGATCGATTGGGGTTTTAGGATCCCCAGTTATCTTCGTGGTACGCTCTTCTTAATAATTCTTTAACTCTATGAAGCTAAAACATGGCGAAGTGTATTCGCCAAGCTCTTTGTCTTAATTTAGGGGATTATTAAGCTTTTATACTTAACGCAAGTATTTTTATTTGAAACACAATTCTTTCAATGAAATCTTAATCAACTATTATTGAACTCTGTGCCATGACATTGAATAAAATAAAGTGGTAATATTTTAAATTCAGGAAAACTTTGAATCCTATATTGTTGTCAAATACTTCATCAGACGTTTTCATACCTTCGTAACTTTAAATGTTTTTCCAATGGGATCGAGTATAATTTTAGGATACACAATCACCTTGATAGTAGGGGTAGTTCATCAACCCCATAAAGCTAATAAGTGCTTTCAAGTCAACTTTCTCATATATTGTAAGGTGTAATTTTTGTAAACCTTCGTCATGCAGCGAAAAGACTCGAGTAGGTATTTTTGAATGGAATTGTTCCCTGTTGAACAATTTGATCCAAAATTTGACACACTGATCAACAATTTAAGAGTAATAAATCCATACAAAAATTCGAGCATCTAGAAAGTTGCGTTTCTGGGTTATAGCACTCATATACACATGAACTGACATAACGACAGAAAGCAGCAGTCTCGAAGGTGGATTTAGTCCAAAATTTGACACACATATACTATTCTAGTAATAAAACCATGAGTTGAATCTCATTCATCTGGTTGGAATAGGGTAGCACTTCAGTATTTTGGGGTCAAGGAAACTTTGAAAGCTCTTGCTTTCAAAGTTTTCTTCGTTTAGGATCCTTCTTTTATATACTGTAGTTTTGTTGATTTTAACTATGTTCAAGTGTACGAATATAAGGAAGAAAATGTTGGATTTATCTATTTGTTATCCTATTTGCCTTAACGTTTGGAGATAAGTGTTTATGGTAATAATTTATCGTGGCTTTATTAGTAAGAATTTTTATAACGGCTGCTGGATCAAAATTTCTTAGAATGTCATTCACGTGAATGGTGATGGATGGGTAAAGAATTTTGGGATGATTCGGTTTATAAAGAAACGTACTTTTAACAAAGTATCAAACAATATTGTCAAAAATCACTACAAAACCACCAACATATACCATCAAAATTTACCAAATTATTACAGTAAATTCTTTCTATTTTGTCTACAATTGATCAATTTCCATTACTTATTATTTTTTTATGAAGAATAATTTCATTAACGAAGAAAGTTGCATACGCACTCTGCTAATGATTAGAGCTTCGCAGTGTTATGTGAAAAAGAAGACAATTTTTTGGCTCTTAGAGAAATAATGCAACTTTGTATTATTTTAACGGAATTTCTATAAATGTTATCAAAAACTTTTTTATTCAACCAATTGGTCTTTACTTAACGTGCAAAAGAACAAACAATTTTGAAAGGGGTCATTATTTATTAATAATGCATGTATGATAAAAAGCATACGTAAGAATATTCCGTTCTTTGTAGTTTTCTCGCTCCAAAATGGGAAACAGAACAGTTTATTACCCATTTAAGGTTTTCGTGGTCTTAGACTGTCCTCCAATTAAATGTTTAGGCAGTTTGTTTCTTTATCGTTTTCAACGCGAGACAAGTTTATTTCGTATAATTTGAATTTGTTACTCTAATGAAATGTGAATGTTTTGAGACTGTATAATAATAATTTGATTTATTATTTCATTGAAATCATAAAGATGAATATTGAGAGTCGAATAAAAGATAAAGGAAAAGATGTCTGCTTCCAACGTCATACTTATCTGTGAATGCAATCTTTGTTGTGCCATACTACTTACTTTTCTGTATATTTGAGGATCATAAGATTTTCATTTTGAGCAAAAATAAGACTAATACAGTTCTTAGAATAATTTGATTTTGATGCTGGATATAATTCATCAAATGTGGCGTTCAATACTCTGATATTTTTTTGGAACTTATATTCCTTACCAATGATTCCTTATCAAAGACTCGTGTATGGCAGTAAACTTCATTATTTTTACAGATTCAAAAAACCAAACTCACCACTTTGCCCTTGTGGTCGACCAGGTGACGCGGATCATTACGTTTTTCATTGCTTTCTGACTAAGGAGCATCATCTTAAAGAACCCGCAATGAATCATCGGGTCGAGCGGTTTAAAAAATTATTGAAAAATAGGGAGTGAATTTTGCGACTTGAAAAGATCTTCAGATTCTGTGGGGACATGTGCAATAGGCTTAATCAGTACTGGGTTTTGGACTTGATTGCAGTGTTCGGGTTTCTAGAAATTTTTATTATTATTATTTTCTTCAACTTGGTGTCATTATAATACTCGGTTAACTGTGCTCGAGTTTTCGACAGTTTTAGGAATTATTGTGTTTTCTTTTGAATTGATATCTTGTCCGTTGGAGTGTTTTCGTTAGATCTCTTGTGTGCTTCTGTATTTTTGTGTAGTTTTTGTAATGCTTATTATCTTTCGATTTTTGTTTGTTACTGTTTGGTTTTAGATGCTATTGATTTTAATTTGGTTATCTTTATTTTTGCATGTGTTTTATGTTTTTAATGTTTAGTTTGAGTTTTTGCGTTCTGTGGTTTTGCTCTTAATCTTTTTGCATTTTGTGTTTTTAATGCTAAGTTTTTTGTGTTTTTGCTCTTTCAGTTTTTGCGTTTTGTGTTTTTGCACTTTAGGTTTTTCCGTTTTGTATTTTTGCTCTTAATCTTTTTGTGCTTTGTGTTTTTGCCCTTTACCTTTTTTTGAGTTCATTGTTGTAAACAATGATTTTTAAATTGTTCTGCTCACCCCTTGGCCTCTTTGTAAAGTATTTTTTAATGTAGTTCATTTCTTTTGTTTTATGTTTGCCCTCCGGCCTGTGGAAGGCCTTATACCCTCTTGGGTAGTCTGGGCCGGGGAGGGTTGTAAATAAGTAAATAAAATTATTTTTTTGTGAATTCTAGGAAAGAATAACATAGGTAAAATTTTATGGATTTTACTTTGGCATTAATCTGAAACCTAGAGTATGTGTATTTTGAGGAGCCGTTTTGCTTATTGTTTAAATGAAAATTCAATAAATCTACTAGAAGGGATCATACCGCTCCACATCAAAGCAGAACAAGAAGCGGCCTACATCAGAACAGTCAGATTGCGCAAAACCTCTAATTACAACAACATCAACTTCAACCCCAATAACTATGAGGACGGCGCAACATCCACCCAATTCCACCCAGCAATTTTTCAATTAGAAGACAGAATATCGCTAAAAAAGCAATTCCTTCCAGTACCCGGTCTCAATATTTACACGGACGGTTCAAAGATAGAAGACAAAATAGGCAGCGCCTTCTGTGTCGTGGAAGAAGACATAACAAAATACGAATGGATGGCGCAACTTATTCCCTTCAACACAATCTTCCAAGCAGAGCTTCTTTCTATACAGGAGGCTTGTCTTTGGGCAAGCAAGACCAACCAACAGATTAAGGTATGGTCAGACAGCGAGTCGAGCCTCTATTCAATTGCTTCAATTGACACCAAGAGCCTTATTGCTCAACAAACACAGGAAATATTACTAAAATCAACAAACATTAAACTTGGATGGATTAGGGCTCACATCGGATACAGCGGTAATGAAACGGCGGACGTACTAGCCAAGAAGGCGACACAGGAGGGAATCCCCACATACATCCCAGCGCCAAGAAACCATATCAAGAGTCTGCTACAAAAAGAGTCCATTATCCGCTGGAAAAAAGAATGAGACAATGGAGAAACAGGCAGGAGCGTTCACAACGTTTTGCCTAAAGTCAAGACAACTCCTACTCCATGGCAAAGGCCAGAAATAATGTTCCTCACGGGCCACGGCCCATTTCCAACATATTTTAAAAGATTCAACATCAGAAGCAGAGATTCCTGTGGCTAAGGAAACCTGGGAAACCCCTTACACTATGCTACAAGCTGCCTGTTTACAACATCATACCACCTAACAAAACGTACGTACGTCAGCTGACCTAGAACCACTTTGGTGGAAAAGAATCATGAACAACAACAATTCTAGGGCGAAAATCAGAAAACTTATCCACTTCATCGCGGAAAACGAAACACTCTTTTTCCCAAAAGATGGCGACAACAACTATCCACAGACCCAACTAACCCTATGTACTCATTTTCTCTCTTCTTCCATACACAGGGCACGACCTTCTCAAATTCAACAACACAAGGATCTGAAAGAATGAACTTTTAAAAAAATTATCCTTTTGTTTTAAATGTCCTGTTTTTTGTGTCTTTTTATAGAAGTTGTATTGTTACTTTTTTTTTGCTCTGACTTTTCAGTAAAGTTTCACGCATACCCAACCAACAGACATGGAGCCGCCCTGGCTCCAAGTTCGGGGGTATGCTGTGGTGTTGTCTTATCAGATTTGATAAAACATACTTTTGTAGTTGCTGATGATAGTTATCACAAAAACCAAGTTAAATAAAAGACTTGCTTAATTTTTTCACTTAGTGTGCAGTTGGACTTTTCGTTTTTGATGAAAAACACTATGCAAAAAATTTAGAAGTGCTATATTAAAATAACTATTGTACTTTCGATCAAAAGATCTGAACTATTTAAAGTTTTTAATCAAGATAATCATTCACTATCGTGCTAAATCTCAGTATTAACTTATTATAAGAATTTTTAAATTAAATATTTATATACGGTCATTTAATAAAGTGATTCGAGTTTAATAAAATATAAATCGATTGACCAAAATGACATATTACGCATGTGCTTTTAAGCAGAAATTGTATGCCTTAAAACCAATTATTTTTCTAGATGGAATTTGTTTACAGACTGATTGTTTTTGCTCACTAAAAGTGCTTCAAATTTAGGGATGAAAGCGATTATTGAACTTTATGAAGAGTCATTTCGATCTTCCATGAGAACTTGGGAAGATTTATTGCAACAAAAACGGAAATATGTATAAATATTCTAGCAAAGACATCTGAAGTAAAGTTAAATTGGTTTATTTTCTATACTAAGTAATTTTATTTTATATTTTTCTTTATTTTTCTTCATAATTGAATTCACAAATTTTATAGCATAGCTGCATAATTGAAATTTTGATCCACCCCTTTAAGGTCAACTAATTTTGTGCATAAATATTTTTCATTATTAAAATTGTGATTTACACTATTTTATAAATGACTTAAATTCAATTATTTCTTTTCAGATTCTATCTTTCATTCTTCTTATATTAATTGTTCTTGTTTGAACCTCAATTTCTAGCATTCCAAACAGTTTATTCCACATTACTCTCTTCTGGAAACGCGATTCAACTCTTCCGTCCTTAACCTGACTTAAATCGCTTCGAACGCATCCTGTCTGCCATTCTTCAATCCAAACACATCCTCAAAAGATAACCCCTCGCAAACTCACTATTGACTCGCCCACTGCCTCATTAAAACGCATTGAATGAATTTAAATGAAATTACTTTAAATTAAATCACAAAAGAGCGAAAAGATTTCTCCCAAAATAGCTTCATTCAGCAAACCGTCATCCTTTGAGGTCTTCTTGTGTAGTTAGTGAAGAGGAGGAGGGTACAAAATCAAAGCACGGTCTACTGGCTAGATAAATAACGTCTCTATCGAGGGTATGGGACTTTTTTGAGTGGCACATAAAAGCCACATCGAGTCAGGGTCGGCCGAATTCTTTCACGGATCCACGACCCCCACAATCCCAGCATTCCAAAGACGCTCGCTCAACAGGCTCCGCCGATTCGCATCTTCTTCCCGAAACGGTCGACTGGAAGAAGAGGAACAAAAGTTGGCGAGCCTGGCGCCATCTATTGCATTTTGACAACACTAGGATATTTATTATTATTTTTTTAGATGGGCTTTTCCTTAAGAAGGCTCCAGGAAGAAAAACACAATTTGACCCTCACAGATGTGGTCTTATCTAGCGATTTATGGAGTAGCTTTAGTTTCGAGAGGGTCCTCGGTCTTGTTTTGACATTCTTTTGGGACCAAATACTCTAAACATGAATTGTGAGTGAATATTTCCTGCTTTTGTTATTGTGAAGGCTTTGTGTGTAAGTCGTAGGGTAAGAGTTTAAATAGGGCACATATTTTTTTAAGGGTGCTTCTGGAATTCTTTTATTATTTTGCCGCGTTTCTGTGTTGTAAATAGCGGTTCTTCTGGAGTTATATTCCTCTACTAAAGCAATAAATATTTGAAGAAAAAATGTTATTTATTCATTTTTTCTTTTGTTGTCACGTAACAAAAAGGATTTCATATATTCTTACAAACGCGATTAGATAAATACTAATTAAAACAATATTTCATAAAATTATTTTAGCTATACATCAGAATTCGGTTCTGTAGAGTATAGAATTTTTAATTACCATTCAAATAGGTCAGCACTGAATCTTACTTTAAAACGCTCAATGAAAAATTCAAGTATTGTAAAGAAAGTATTGTCAGTAACCTTATTGTTCCATGATTATATTTGTTTTAAAAATAAATTTATTTATTAATACTGTAATAAAGGCTTCAATTTACTTTAATATTTATAATGTTCCAAAAATATTTACTCTATACATGATATATTTTCAACCATAAAAACTTTAAGGCAACAGGATTATTAGTGAAGAAACTCTAGAATATTTTCTGGATCTTTCCTATTAACAGATTCGGCTCAAAATTTGATGCAGATACAAGTTTTGATGCCAAGAATGCATACCAAACTTCATTTATTCAGTGTTTTTCAGTGATCGCATTCACAAACAGAGGAAAATCAGACTTATAAATGATCAACCAGTTGGCAAAGTTGGTCCATGTACAAGTTCATTTCTTGTGTCAAGAACATGCCCCGAATTATTTCCTCCTTCTAGCTTCTTGGAGTGATTCTTTTTTGTTTTATTTATTTATTTATTGTGGTTGAAATTAGTACAAACGGATAAACAAGCAGACTTCCTAAAGACGTATTTTGTCAAAACTTTGACAGAAATTTACAATGAGGGTGTGAAGACCACATATGAAATTTCATCAGTCGAATTTCTAGCGTTTTTCAGTTATCATGTTTAAAAACTGACAGATATTCACAATTCAAAAAATGTGTTTTGGGGACTCAGGGAGGTCTAAAACGCTGAGATACAACAAATCTGGAGGGCGAATTTTTCGATGATTACGATATTTTCGCTTCGTACACGACGAAGTAAAAATGAGTCCGTCTATAATTTCATTAATATCTTATTTATGTAATAAAAATTAGGTAAATCTTTCACTGAAGGTAGAGCTGCGGTGGCCTTCTTGGCAGTCGCGGCTTTGGGCCAAAGTATCGTAGATTCCCAACTCGATTCCAGGCATGAGTCGGCATGTATGCGGGCCTGGTCCACGCTAAATTTGTCACGGGTCAAGCTTCCTCTCACTGATCTGGAATGGAAGTTTGGAGACGGGTGTGCAGGTTCAAATGTCTCTCCAGTCATCTCATCGCGGTTTATAATTCTGAGGTCTATTTCAAAATAATCCTCTTGTAGTTTCTGAGCGGGACATTAATACAACTGAAGCTGAAAGCTTCGCTGAAGATACATAGCTCATGATTGAATTGTATTTGAAAATATCTTTCTATGTAACTCAAAATTTGAAAAACTGCCCAGAAACTAGCCACAAAATACCTTGTTGATCCAAGACTTTTTCGACTCTGCATGCACAGAATGTTTATCTGCATTCATTCAATACCCAGGAGTGCCGACTCAACCTTAAGGTTTTAGAGTGTAGGTTGACTATCCGGGAGGAGAACATTCCAGCAGACAGATAGACATGGTGAAAATGTGGCCAAAATATACATCAAATATTGAAGGAAAATTTAATTTTTTAAAATTAAAACGTTGTCAATTAAAAGAACAAAAGATAAATTAATAAAAATGTGATACCCACAAAAAATTAAATCATAAATAAGATTAAAAAAACACAAAGTAAATGTCAGGAATTATTGATAACAAATATAAAAAAGGGATTTCACACAAATCTAAACAAAAGAAAATGGCACAACATAATTGAAGCAAGGACATAGAATACGTAAAACTGTATGATTAAGGTTACCTCTGCTTGGAGGGTTTTTTTCCCCTCTTTTCTCTCTAATCTCCATGGAGTGCACATGCATTCACGCCTATTTGATATCAAATTAATTTTTTTTTAATAAAACTGTTGCTTTAACTGCACTCCTTCTAGTTTATATATAAATCAATAAAACAATCAGATAGTATTTGTGTTAATTTTCATTCCAATTTAAGCTGCTGACAGAAAAAGACATTTTCAATAATACATATTTACATTTAATATTGCAAGCAATGGAAAGGCCTCTAAACTGCGTCATGATCACTTTTAAACAACCATTTTTTTTAAAATAAATAATGCATGACTTGTATTCTTGGTAGAAAACATTGTTAAAATAAATGCCAAAAACTCAGGAGACAAAATGGTGCAGATAGGTTTGAATTTATTTCATGTCAGACCATTTACTTCCTGGTTCAGTTGCTCTAAAAATATATTTATCGTTGAATAAAATTGAATAATGTATCAACCGAGTTACATTTTCGCAAGGTAGGCAAAACAGGACGTGGATGTAGTTTAGACGAAAATAAGATCTCCAAATAAAAATCATAAAGAAACCAACTGCGTACAATTTTAAGTAATAAAAATAATTTCGAAGTTAAGCTTGAGTAAGATAATAAATTTATTTAACATAAGATTTTTTCATATTAGTTGTGAAGGCTGAAGCATAAATGTGTTAAACTATACAGCTAACTTTTTTCATTATTAATTCTACTCCAGAATCGAATGTTTCTTTTCGCATCAAAGCTATACACTGTTTCATGCCTTTTTCTAGTAAGTTTTACTTATAGTAAATAATATATTGAATATTAAAACGATAATCGTTATCAAACTATATCCATCATTGGATTCAATGAAATTTATCTAGAATAATTCACCAAATTTAATAATTTTTAAAATCGGTTTTATTTCATTTTCGTCTTTACAGATATTTAGAGAATTATATAGCACATTTTAGTTATATAAACGTCGCGTTTTGTACAGCTATTTTGGATAAGAATTTCTAATTTCGAATCATCGGCAGATAACGAAGACGAAACTTGAAGTGGAAGCTCTTTCTACGAAATTCCGCTCCATTATAGCAGGAGGACGTTTGACTCTCGACAGATTTAAATTGCACAAGACCGGTATGCACTACCGATCTTCAAAGGGATCGCGTCGACTCTGCAAACAGGCCACTGCGACCCATATAATAAAGGGCGGAATTATAATAACACAGAAATAAATAATAATTTTTTTAATATTTTGAATGAATAAAATAACGCCTGCGTTATTTCGGATTTATTCTCTCCTGTTTGACGAACTGATTGAGAAATAATTATTTGACATCTGCTAGTATTTTAATGAAAAAAATGATCATATTGAATAAAACGAGTCAAAGAAAACAGTAAGAGATTTAAAATGCACGCATAGGTTGATATTTCAGGCTATTAGTTATAGATAGAAATTTCACATAGGATAGAATTAATTATAATTATAAAATGGAATAAATTTATTAAAAGCAGGTTTTAGAAATACGCTTTTATTATCGCACTAAAGAATAAAATATTTTCATTTTAATTATTTTCCGCTTTGAAATTTTTAATTATTAAACCATTACTCTAAATATTATGGAATCTTGGAAGCAAATTTTTCAGAAAATCACTACCAAGTGACGTTACTTGTATGAAATCATATTTAATTGATAATTAAGTTCTGAAAAGATTAAAATAATGTATTATCATTGAGATCACACACGTGAACAAACTTGAAGACTCCGGCCTATTATAAAATGAGAGAAAAATGGATAGAAAAGTTTAAAAAATAGAGTACAAACTATTAAATTCTTCTACTCAAAAAGAATTCCAAACAATATAACAAGCGCTGTCAACGTACGAATGAAACTTCAAGCTATTTCTATTTTATTTAAATAAAAGTGATAAAATTAGAGTTTTAAAACATGTGTGAGCTATAGCTGAAGTATTACCTAACAACCTAGAGGTTTCTCAATTAGTATTAAAAAATGCGATTTCTCCTGTTGTCCCAGATAGGTAAGGAAAAAAACCGAATATTTTTTATTCCATGCACAGAGGATATAGATTTCATAGCTTCTAAATTTGCTCTACTGCAGAAACTAGTATATATTACGTCTGTAAATGTTTTTATACAATTCGAATGGATCTTAATTATAAACTTAAATGTAGGGTTAATCAGTTGTAATTCAAAATTTAGAATTTAATTTGTCATTAAAATAGATAACTGATGGATGATAAATGAAACGCAGCCATCTTATATCATTATTAAAATATTTCAATTGGAAAAACTGCATCTAAAAGTCAAAATACAGCAAAAATAATAAACAAATTGTAAATAACTAATGATATATCTTCTTTTATGTGAAGCGAAAAATTTAAAAAAAAGTACTCATCTAGCTTGGAAGTAAAAACACACTAATATCTGATACGATCGAGTTCCTACTTTTTAGACGGTGTTAAATTTTTGCAAAAAGAAAGATTCAAACTGCCTTCAGCAGTGAGTAATTTTTTACGATAAATATGTCAAAAAAGTAACTTCTTAAATTGAGAAACAGTGTAACAGAAATGAGGCAGGAACTTTAGAAATTTACTTTAGATTTGAATATAAGTTATTATCACATGCAATTCCTGTTTACTCATATGGTTAAAAAGATGTGCTATAAAAATTAGGGTCTTAATTTTAAAAAATAGAAAATGTAAAAAACAAGATAATAATTTATGCGTTCAACAACTTCCAAACTTCCAATCAAAATGTATATGAGGAATGAATTTAAGCAATACCAAACATCGAGTCTTTTATGATTCAACCGTTTAGTTAAAGATAAACCAGTTTTCATGAATCGTGCTATTTATTCATCATAATATTTTTCTAGAATATGATATGAAATCTTCTAAATTCATTTCAAATGCAAAAAAACTTGTAAAAAAGTTAAGCATATGGTTTCGATAACGATAGATCTAATCAGATCTGGACATAAATATTGACATAGATAATTTAAATACTGTTTATAGTTTATACACTATTATAATCAACCGTATAGTTTTTTAGATTTCAACACAATCTCGAAAAAACTTTTCAAAATAATATATGTTGTTTTGAAAATTCTTTCCTAACTTGTAATGAAAATATTACAGTGAAGTCTCTTTAGTCATTCGACTCGAAAACGACTATTTTGTGCGTCATTTTGGCCATGGCACCAATTCACTATTAGTCATCTTTATTTTAAAAAAGAATCTTTATAGTGTTCCAGGTTTCCGATAACGTGACACCAACTCTGAACTTCAACACTACCTCTCCTTTTTGAGCTGAAATAAAAAAATATATATAACTTTTTCCGCACAATATATCTAACCGTAGGGCATGTTCTTATTTAAGACGTTTTTAGGCTTTCTCAGTTGTGTACACTATCAAAAAATTTAGTGTGACCCAACACTAAAAAGGGTGGCAACTACTTTGCACCAAAAGGGGTGCAGTAAAACACCAACAATTATTTTCGGTGTAGTGAATACCGAAGATAATTCTTGGTGTAAACAAACACCAAGGATAATTCTTGGTGTAATCAAACACCAGGAATGTTCCTTTACACTACTTTTCGTATAAAGTAGTTGCCACCATTTTTGGAGTTCAGTAACACTAAAACACAGGACCTATGTAACACATATAATATTTTATATCCTGACACGAAACACCATCGAAAGTAAGAAAAATTGGCTGGTTATTCAAGTACAATAGAAAATAAATACCATAGCTCTGAGACATATATGCATATTGTATAAAATATAGTTAAAGATGAATGTTGTCAAAATAAAACAAAAACAATAATATGCTTTAGATATATAAGTAAGTTGGTGAAAAACAGATGGGGTTTGAAGGTAGGTGTCTGTTTTCTGTTGGGTATTTTTTCATTATGGAAATCCTGTTGTCCAGAAGTGTCTGAGATGTTTTATTGGCCTCTTTGAAGACGAGTGTTTTTAAGGATGAGTAAATAGCGCACATTGACCGTTGTGTATTGAGAAGCCAAGATCCTCTATAAAATAAAATCACTCCCATTTTTACAAGATTTTTATGACACTGGAGGAAAAAGCCTTGAATGTCATTAATTGCATTCACAGTGATTCAATAAAAATTAAAAATAAATGTCATGGCAATCAAAACAAAGGAACTTTTTCGAAACGATATTTAAATGTGAGCATTTCCTTACAAACTAAAAAAAAAAAAATAGAAAAACCAAAACGAACTATTGCAATAGTAATAGTCGCTCACTTAGAATAAAATAGCCTTTGTGCAACAAGTAATTTTTCTCCAGAAACTTTCTTATTCGTTTATTTATTCATTTTGAAAATACAAGACTGCTTTGTATGTCATTGAAATTTTGTTCTGCACAGCAATTAACAATTCACGCGCTGACGTACAACAAATCTATACATTTGCAACAGAATTATACGGCTAAATGCGAACGTAAAATTTAAAACTACAAGTGTTCATAGGATAACCGATACGCCAATTAACTTATTATCTCAGAGTTTCGCCTATAATAATTAAAACAAATACAACACCCCATTCCTAAACTCTTTTCCTGTGTATGAGTAAAAACCGTCTCATTTCTGGTATTTATTATAAGTATCAGAATTCAGAGGGTTTCTGATTTCTGCCACATATTGTAGGTACAACAGGCTTAAGAAGAATATCTGGAGATATTCTTTTTAAGCCTTTCGAAGAAGCATCATTCATTCATGTATTCATTTTGAAATTGCAAGATAGTTTTTCATTGTATTACAAGATAATTTAGTACAGCGATTAACAAATCAGGCGTTGACCAACAAACATTCAATTGTATCAGAATAAAGTGGCGGAATGATAAGGCGAAATTCAAAAAAGGCAAGTGTTTATAAGGTAAATGATGCGCCAATTAACAAAATATCTCAGAGTTTCGCCCATAATAAGGAGAACAAATACAACACCCCATTTCTAAAACTCTTTTCTGTGCCCGAGTAAAAACGCTTTGACTTCTGGCACGATCAAGATATTCTTTTTAAACCTGTGGAAGGAACATCATTCATTCATGTATTTATTTTGAAACTGCAAGATAGTTATTCATTGTATTACAAGATTATTTAGTACAGCGATTAACAAATCAGGCGTTGACCAACAACAAACGCATTCAATTGCATCAGAATAAAATGGCGAAATTCAAAACAACAAGTGTTAATAAGGTAAATGATTCGCCAATTAACAAATTATCTCAGCGTTTCGCCCATAATAAGGAGAACAAATAAACCTCTCTGATTTCTGGCACGATCGAGATATTCTTTTTAAGCCTGTGGAAGGAGCATCAAAAAGAGAGACCATTCTTCAAACTGTTGCCACGGAACTGAACACAATGGCCCATCATGCTCAGCACGTTCAGCAACAACAATGGTGGGCCACAGAAAAATCGAACTCTTCCAGCAAGTAAAATGGCGGCAATTACCTCGCTGCCATCCGACTCTACATAAATTCAAAAAAGAATAGCAGTCTGGGGATCTCATTTTTTAAACTCCGGCATCCACTGTAACGATTGCATAATTACTCCGATATTTATAGTCCAAGATCCCTTTGTAAAGTGGCAGCGTTCCTCCCCTTTTTTACCCCGGTCCTTGTCGAATCGTATTATTTCTATGGGACTCTTGGGAAATTGACGAGGTGGTATTTTTGTATTTTGCGGCGTGTTACCCGACAATGCCCTTGTACCTCGAGACGAAAGTATTGCACACTAGTGGGTTGTGCCAGGGGTTTTTGGATCGTTGGAATTTGCGTTAAACATGCACAAAAGTCGCATAAATTCTGGCGGGAGCGCTTGCGTTCGAATAGCTGTTGAACGTGAGAATAGTAGCGAATTTTAATGTATGTTTTGGCTAGTTGGAAACGGTAAATAAGAGAGTAATAAAATGAAATTGGATTTTAATTCTTTAATTAGGAACGATTAGCGATGTGTAATTAGATATTCATTGTTTTTGCAATTGGCTTTATCTTGAAAGCATCTGAAATAAAAACAGAAACAGACATTTTTATGTGCCCTAATAAAACTGAAATTTTCGTAAACATTTTTTTTACTCCCATATTATATTTTAAAATAAGCGGTGGTTAAAATGATACTTACGATTTTTTATTTTATTATTCTAACTTATAATGAAAATTAACTTGTATAAGGAGTAACATTATTTTGTCATTTTCGAATAGTTTTATTTAAAAGTGCAATTTCAGTGTCAAAATATGATTACGTATTCAATAAATAGCATTGAATGCTGTTTTGCTAAATTCAAAATAATTTATTCTATACTCTCTATTTTGAGTTTAAGCAGAAAAAATGATTCCATGTCCCATTTCAATGGTGTCAATTTAATGTTTGTCAAGTTTCCTTAATCTTATTAATCTGAGACAGGAGTGTCTAGGCATTTGCAGATAGGTCTTGCACACTTTCTTTAAATTTAATAATTCACGATTCGAATCAAAGTCTTCCTATTTTGTTTCTGTCAATTTGTGTAGGAAATGAAAAGTGATTGATAGAGTTAAAGCAACTTGCAAATGAAGTTGTACAATTTTCTTGAGGCATGCAGCTATTGTTTACTGCTGTCTGTTTTATTATTTCATTTCTTATTAGATGCCTTTATACGTTTTACTTTTTAAGCAACCCAATGTAAGCTGTTTTTCTAACAATCTAAAGCTATCAACATTAATGCTGATTTCTTTGATTGCAGGTATAGTGTAAATTGCACCAGTGCATTTTCATTTCATTTTTACCTTGCAGAGGTATTCAGTTTTTCCTGTTTTGCTTGTACAATTATTCATGAAAATTTCAGCTTAATAAAATGGTATAACTGTACACTTTCACAAATACTGTATTCTAAATGCATTAAAGACACTTGCAATTAACAACAGAATTTCGGATATGATTGAATTTTATATTTCACACTTCTAAATGTTTCCTGTAAGTGTTTCTACACATATTAAGTGCAACAGTTGTTTCAAGTACACCAAAAATATGCTGTGATATTTGAAAGTAATTTCAACACACCTGTTGACAATGATACAACTGTACATTAAAAAAAAGCATAACAAATACATAACATTTTCAAGAAATAGCTGAAAAATTTACTGAGCATTCTTCATATTTGTAGAAAATTTGGTATAATGCCCACAATGAAACCAACAAAAAATACAAAGTTACATATTCGCCAAACTCTTCCTACCGGAAGTTAAGTAAGTTTCACTTGCAAAATCACCCTTCTCCTCCTATTGCCACCTGTGCGTTGACACAAAACAATTCCATCAAATGGACACAAAGTATAATGCCCGGTTTACGAGAAATAATGACATAACCCTTTTTGCAGTAATTATTTCGTCAAACCACAAAAATCAACAATCCACTACTGGGATACACAGTAGTGACTGAGAGCCGTTATGTACCTTCTACCCTAATTGGTCTTAATCCACTTAAATATTAAGGGGTTGACCGACGAAATGACAGACTCTCTTTAGTAAATCAAAGAAGGCGGCCCACTGCGTCTTGCAAAAGAGGTCGGTTGCCAAACAGGAGGTCCCTCCGTCCTCCCGACGGGAATAGTTCTAAAATAGAGCTACTTGATGATGTCAACAGAGCTCTGAGGACGTCAGACTTGGTGTCCAAAGCACTCGGAGGGGGAGGACATGATTTCCTCTGAGACGTCTCTTCCGTTTTTCTTCCTTCACTTTTCTTTCTTCTGCCACTGCTTCAAAATACCTTTAATGGCTTAATGGTATCAAGAACTTCTCAAAGAGAAGAAATGATATATCCCTTATATTATGGTTTTGCCAAGTGATTGCTGAATAAAAACAATGCCGTCGGCTCTTGTAAACTTTATTTTATTGTATGCTGACCTGAATTTTGGTGGAAAATCTCTTTGTTTAGCAGCTGGTTGTCACAAAATAAAACTTGCAATGTAACCAATTTAAAAAATTGAAAAATATTTTCTATTTTCTGGTACTGCCAGTTATTGTGGTCAAATCAACGTGGATCATTCCAAAATGTTGATGCCAATCTAATTCGACACTATTCACATCGGTATAAATGCAGGTAAAAGTTTCAATGTATCGATAATTTCTTATGTTCTTTACTCAGCAGTATGTTTTAATTATATCAACGTCCCGTTTTGAAGCAACACGAGAACTATTTTGGGACTAAGCTCATAATTTTGAATCGCAGTCAGGTGACGAGGAAAGTACTTGACTCTGGCAGCGATCCCTTCCACACCAGCGGAGGACGTTTGACTCACGATGTCAGATTTAGTGAGTGCCAGGCCCACATATACGGAGGATTTGTAGTGGAATTGGGTTTCGATCTTGGAACCCTCCAACCCGGAGGCCACAAATTTTACCACTAGGCCTCCGCGGCCACTTTAACAATATCAAAATAAGATTAACCATTAACAGTTTCTTTTATATTCATTTAATTTGTTGATTACATGATTCATATTCATTTCAGAATTTCAAATTAAGGCTTATTAAATTCCTTCATATGAAAAACTTATAATTTTTAAGGTGCTATATATGTCGGGTGTGAGATGTGTTACAGAAAAATATAATTAGCATCTACATTTCCTATGCCTTGAGTTTGCAAATTTAGTTTAATACAATTAAAAAAGCCTCTCTAAAAACATTTCGTATATCCTGAAATTTAAACAAGGGGTAGATTAAAACACCAAACAAATAAAACAGCTCTGCATGCAGTATAATAAAAGTTGCTTGTATTTTACCTCAGTTTACCACTGATTTGTTGAAAATCTATGGACAGTATACATTGTATAGACATAAGTAATAATACATGTAATATAACTTACATATACATGTATGTGTATAGAAACTTACAACGAATGTATACAGAAACCTAAGCATGCAACTAACAAAAATGTATTCACTAATCTAATTCTGCCCAAATTTAGTGTCTATGACAAATTATTTCAGCAGCACTGAAAAGGTCGAAGACCTTTTGGCATCTTTGCGTAATATATAAAGAGGTTACAAGGTTTTAAATCAAGCTTTAGATAACTATTGGATAAAGTATTTAATTCTCATTTAGACAGAAGTAGCTTGAGGAACCTACTTCAATTATGTTAATTAGGTAGGTATACTTGGAATATAAGAAAGAATTTTAAAATGCTCCGGACAAATTTATTAAAAGTAAACAATACAAATCTGAACTTTTTTTCTGAAAAAAACGGACAAATGTATATTTAATGATTTATAAATATCACTGTCGGACGTTTTAACCCATTATATGCCAAACTTCTTTACCTTTTTGCAAAACAATTGCAAGAATATTATAACTCGAATGAAAAATGAAAGGAAACGCTATTTCTGAATTTTTGTAATTAGAATTAATTAATTATTTTTTAATTATAATTTATTTTATTTTTAATTAAAAACTTATTTATCTAAGTTTGTAATTTTTATAGCAGTCAGGCCAACATTTGTGTGCAACTATCAAAGCTAAAAGGTCCAGTGTTTAGGTAGAAATAGATAAAACTCAAGCGTCACAAAAAAGAAAATGGTAGATAATGTGTTAAAAAGCCCTAAAGTGTTTTTTTAAAGACTTCTTTCTTTGGATCCTTTTCAGAAACTCTAAAAGCCCTTGAAATGCCCGAGACTAAAATATTCAGTTATCTCCAACAGCCACATAAATATACCCATTTAATCGACTATTCCAAATATAATAACCATAGAATATGTTTTATATATTATACGAATTTTCATTATTATGAACAGGTAATATTTTTGCCACTATCCTTCCGTTTGTATCTATTTCTTTTAAATGAACATTGCTAATTATATTACTTTTTTATCACTGATTGCAAAATAACATAACAAAAGCATTTAACAAAGAAGTGTAACAAGAAACCATTTAAGAACAAGGTATTTAGCAAGACTATCGCAAGTCCGGTATAACTGAACAAATTTGTTTTCTGTAGTTGGATTTTTTCGTATCATACTGGCTTGCAATGGCAATATGATACCCGGTCATGTGTTTTAAATGTTAATTAAGCATTTTTCAGCCAAATTACCTATCTATAAACCAATTACTATTTTAAGACTTTGCATCGCATGCATGTTTAAAATAGCATAGCATCTTCCTCTTAACATAAGAGACGAAGTCCCATCATAAATATCAAGTAGTATTAGATATTGGAAAGAAAGTATGTTCGACTGTATTCATGACGTAGCATGATTACACTCAAGAGTTACAAAAGCAGCGATATAAAATTTGGAAAACCGATTTCACAGATTTAAGAAACCTACAATTTTCTTGCGTCGCAGTGTGCATTCCATCTCATTAATAACAGGCCTGAATTAATTTTTCTTTTCGCGACCGAAAGGAAAACAGCGAGCATCTCCAATAGGGGCTCTGTTTCCCCCAGCAAATCACAGACGGAGGCAGAGACGAATTACATCGGATAAGAAAATATAGCGCATGAAGTGTGCCTGACTTTCGGTCCGTCACACAGCCACAATCTATCTTATCTCCTGACATGTGACCGTTCGTGAAGCAAATGATTACGAATCACTCCTCGCCCCGATTCCGGAAACATAATAATTTAAGGAGAGGTCGATAAAATATAAATGTATACAGTCGATGCTCTCCAGCACACACAGGGAGGAGACGGCCTTCTCTTTGTTCTCAAATGGCATGAGTCGACCAAATGGTGGAGGACTTTTTTTGTGTTTGAAGATCGTTTCTTGTAGGAATGCAGAACAGATTTCATTGCGGTCAACATGTTTGTAAAGTATTCTGAAAAACATTTGTTGAACATGACTTTTATGTGTGAACAATCGCATATTCTGTAGAAATATTGCTGGACACTATTTTTGCGTGATCATATTTATAAGAAGGATTTAAAAAAAAACACAAATATATCTCGATCGAATCAACGATGAGACCAAATCTGCGTTTTGAATTTGAGCAATTTTTATCATATCAACTGCTGATTAGCCCTTTTAAAAGTCAAACAGAAGTCTGTAAAAAAATGACGGGAGGCTTTCTTTTCAAACAGTCGCTGATGCTAAAGGCGTAGGACTACTTTACTCGCGTCTACAGTAAAAAAAGATGTTAAAGATTTAGGACTCTTTTGTTTCTCGAAGTTTCAAGTAAATGTTTAAGTTTAAGTAAGTTGTAAGTTAACTTCTGTTGTTACCCTTTATTTCTAAAAAATAAGACATTAGTTATGTTTTTGAGATATGTAGTTACCGAGATATAGAGGATCGCGTCACCAATTCAAACGTATTTTTGCCCAACTTTGTGACTCAGTAGTCGCTGAACTACAATTCCGATTTTCAATTTTTTTTTTTTTTTGCAACTTCTGTTGTTACCTTTTATCTCTAAAATAAGGCATTAGTTATGATTTTAACATATGAGTTACCAAGATATAGAGGATCTCCCATACCAATTTTTGTGTTGTTTTAGAGTATGAATCAATTTTCTTCCTGAGACCCCAATCAGTAAAATTTTTCTGAATAAACAATTTGAACAAAAACGCACTGATTCAGATTAATATCGTAAGCAGTTTTATTTGTTGAGCATATTTATAAGGGTAACTATAAAAAAATGTATTTGGAAGTCGGATCAACAGTGCGACCAAATCTGTCTTTTGAATTTGGGCAATTTTTATTAACTGCTTAATAGACTAGTTAAAAGTTAAATAGACGTCTTTTAAGAATATCAATCGAAGTTTCCTGGAAAAACGATTTAAACTAAAATGTACGAATTCAGATTTATATAGCAGTCACTTATTAACTATATACAAATATTACGTCGAAAATCAGAAAATACATCACATTCAACATGAAATAAATAAAGAAAAATTAACTAATTTGCTTAAGTACACATATCTCCCTAATTGTCAAATCATTTTGAGCTAATAATTTTTCCATTAGGAAATGAGTATCTAAATTGGACTGGTTTTTGTCGAAATGTAGTTAATGAATATTTTCCCAACGCACTTTTAAGAAATTCAAAAAATGAATATAAAGTATCGTCTTTGGAACTTAGTAATTGGTCCAGAAAAAGTCGGATCCTTAGCTAGACATACGAATAGCAGTAACAGCTATTCTTTACAAGTTAGACATCGGTCAATTGTTGAATGTGAATTATGCTTACAAATTACTGCGAAAAGCACTGTATATTGTTGTCTTTGCTTTTTAATGTAAATGTTTTAACAGACTATGCTGATGGACAATATCTTCTGAAAAATCTCGGAAATACTATGGAACTATTTTGCAAGTATGAGATAAAAATTGTTGATTAAGCTATGCTTAGAAGTTACTGTGAAAAGATCTGATATATTAGAACATTTGATTTTTAATATAAATCCTTTAACAGATTATTCCGAAGATCAATATCTCCTAAAATATCTCGGTAATATTATGAAGCTATCTAGGGAGAATGGGATGTTAATTGTTGATTGAGGTTTGCTTACAAATTACTGCTAAAAGTACTGATATATTGTAGAATTTTTTTAATGTAAATGTTTTAGCAGCCTATACCGAATATCAATATCTTCTGAAACGTCTCGGAAATATTATGGATGTATCTGGTAAGTATAAGATATTAATTAAATTATGTATACAATAAAATGGTATCAGTGCACAGGTAGTTGAAGATGTAAGGTTTATTTTATGCATGTTAGTTTTGTTAGTTAACTTGTTTTGTGCATGTTAGTTTTTTTAGTTAAATTGTTTTGTGCATGTTAGTTTTGTTAGTTAAATAGTTTTGTGCATGTTAGAAAATGTTTAACTCAATGACCAAAGAATTTATTTAACCTGCTGATTAAATGAACATCCTATTTGGGATGTTTATTAATATTTTAATCCAAATAAGAACATAAGGGAAATCTGAAATACTCAAGTGTGTCCAAGTTATTTTTGTCCTTTAAATTAATTGTTACTTTGACTTTCGTGGAGTAGTAACAAAAATTAGAATGCAAACGTCTCAAAACTTAGAATTTCTAGTTGATGACTTTTTGAAATGGCTTGCCGTCATTATCGAGCAGTTACTGCTGCATTTAAATAATTGCAGGTCTACCCTAAATAGTATCAGTTACATTACAGAAATTTGTATCAAATTTCGTGTTTTATTTCTACAACATCGACTAACTGCACGATGGTCAAAGTAAAGACTGCACTCTGTCTTTGCTTGAGGAAGCTACTTTTTTTGTTAGAATCTATGGAACACCCTAGGTCATATGAAGAACAACTTTATATAAATGGAATAGTGAATATAATATACGGTGTTTCTGTAGGTACTTTTGCATTTTATAAAAATGGTAATCTGGTATGCATTCACTGCGACATTTACAGCCATTTTCATTTGAAAAATACTAATTCTGTGGCATGTTTCGTGTCATTAATTTGCAATAACGCCTTCTAACCATTAATTTCATCACAAATACTGAAGTAAAAATGCTTAAACTATTTTCCTTTGTAAAACTTATCACGCACGTTTATTGGCCTTTTTAGACAGAAATTTATGAATAAAACATTCACCGATTGCAATTTTACCTCCATTTGACAACAGATGGACAGAAAGTTTACCAGACAGCAATCTAAGCCAAATTTTCTCGTTAAATTATTTCTCATCGTATGAGAATAATCGATGAATTTCTTAATACTGAGACTAATTCGTTTGATCTCAACCTTAACAATAAACAAAAGAACGACCTCAGCCCACTTTAAAATACACACAAAACTTGATCGACAATCTTCAACTGATTGTAAACACTGACAAAGAATCCTTTGAAAAAGAAACACAATTTCAACCAGTCTCATGCAGCCAATGGCTGCGAGTCGGGGGAAATAGTATCGCCTCCTACTTTTTTCAGGAATAATTAAATTTTTATTTCATGTTAGCTACCTAAAACTAGGAATTATAGAAAAGAAATATTGTTCGGGAAAGCTATCTAATTTTGTAGCTAAGTTTTTAAATTTTGTTGTCTACCTACTATACTCCTCGATAATTTTAGTTGTCTATACATCCCCCCCATTTATAACTCTCAATCGCCGCTACTGAGCCAAGAAATACAAGCCATCGCTGAAACTGGCCATTAACCTGTTCAACATACTATGGCCAGGGCCGCCGAGATCTGGGCCAAACTGGGCCTCCACATTTTCCTATCATCTCCTCTCCATCCTTATCCCGTACAGGCGGGCCTCGGAGATTTTGCTCTTTAACGCAAAATCTTTATCAGCTGTTATAATAAATTTTCCATGGAATTCTTGTATAATTTTACTCTTTTAAATTATATTTTCATTTCTGACATTTCCCAATCGATTATGTTATCAAATTGTTAAAAGTTGTATCTTTCTATTTACGAAATGTGTTCCATTATTTATGGAAATCAAAATCATTCAAAGAAAGCAAAGAAAACTAAGAAAAATCCTCTGAGAGAATCTAATTAAACGAACAAGGAATCCATTCTAGTCCACTTTGTCAAGTGCTAAGGACTAAATTCGAAATGGATTCAAAATATTTGGGAAATTTTTCTGTAAGTAGCTTGCATTACGCCTATTAGTTATACTTACTATGAAATTTGCTATGTTGAGATAGTGATAACTAGGCGATAGATGCAAAATATGTTAGATTTCGCTGAAAAATGCCTTAAAAAATTTGCATCTTTTCAAATTTTTATATTTATTATTCTTTCAATATGCCTAAATAAATCAGTGGTGTAAAATATGGTGAATGCAAACAATGAGAACGACTTTATTTATTGTTTATATGATTTGAATCCCGAAATATATTTTTTAAGTATTTCATCAAGAGCCTACTTACAAATATTCATTGTTAAATTATCACTGAATTCTTTTCAGTTTAGTGCTCAGCTATGCCGAATCTCACACTTTGGAGACAAACGCCATTCTTCCACCGAACGGGAGGCTCACACGCATATCCAAAATAAGAAGGATCGCAGATCTTCACGAAAGAAAAGCGAGAAGCGAAATTATCTAATATGGGGGACACACTGGGGGAGAGGGTGGGGGTGGCCAAGAGGGAGGTTGACGTGAAAATCCATATTTCAACTTATCGAATTCAACTGTCTGGTAGACTGGAGGCAACAGGCCAAACGAGAAAAGAATATTTTCCCCATTAATTTCCGATCGGTGGAGAAGGATAAAAAATTCCTCCATGGAAAAGAATATTCCCCGATATAGGACAAAAAATGCAAGAAATGCAGGATTTCGAAGATTACGTTGGCGATCTATTACTTGTTTTTTCTTTTGTAATACTAAAGACGATGTTGCACATAAGAGCTGATGTTACAGAACTTTAAATTTGTTTTATTTTGAACATTTTATTCTTACTGAAATTGCAAACATATCTGAAGCAACGATAAATTGTCGAACCCATAGAGCATGTTACGGCTGTTGATGGATATTTTTCAAATGTAATCAGACTTATAATTTATCCGCAGATGAAACTAATTTTCATTTTGTTCTGCCGCCAATCGCTGGAAAAATGTAGGTTGATCCACGAACTACAGAATTTTTAAAACGCTAATTCATCGCTTACATACAAGTCCAAATATTCTTGAAATGAAGCGAAATGTTACTTGTATGAAATATTATAATAGTATGATGTAATTCAGTGGGAAAAAGTAAACACACTAGCCCATGGAATATATAGTTGGAAAATGTAATTTAAATTGAAGAATCCTCTAAAACACTAGTCTTATTCGATAATATTTTAGAAAATGTCCAAAATGTCTGTCATTCTTCACATATTCAGCACAATAGTCTCGCTTAGATTAAATCACTACTCAAGTTAACAGAAGACAAGGAATTGTTTATGTGTAAATGTCTGAACCACCTCTTGCGTGACGTAATACTTTTTTGTACCCATCTTAAAATTTTAGAGATGACTCCAATAAAATAAACAGTTTTCGTTGCAAATATGGTTTTATCTCACAGAATATCGATGACAGCTGCTAAAAATAAAGTCTGTCAGACATATCAACTTTAAACAATCATGATCATATTCAGGACAATTTAATTTTATACGTATTATGACCTATAACCTTGAATTAAGCTTTGCCAGTACTATCAGCTCGTCAATGAATATGGAGCTCGAGGCATAAAGCGAGGGAAAGAGTTTCCCGTCTTTGAGCGTAATTGCTAACTAGCTGCTTCTTGCACTTCCGCAGGTACCCTGCAAGTTCCAGGTTTGAAAACACTGACTTCCCTTCTACATATTTTTAATGGCTTCCTTGTAAGGAACAATAAACTAAACTCTGAATATAATCGTCGAATTTTTTACTAATCTATTACTCAAATAATATTAAATCGACAACTCTATCCTCAGACATGTCAAAAACATTATGCAGATTTTACAGTTCGCCAAAGGCGATCCATGCTTAGAAAAAAATATCAGCTGCTCGGAAAACAAACTAGACGATGCAACAAGTATATTCTGGTAATTTTTGTCACCGAGAAGAAGGCATATTTTTTAACTTTGTTTTTAAAAAATCTCCTCATAGGTGAAACTAAGTGAAATTTGCAAATTCTTTATTTGCTTGCTCCATTTAAAGGGATTGCATTGTATTTAAATGAAAATAATTCGCAATAAAGTCATAATCTATGGACGAGTTTTTTGGTTTGTTTATTTTGGATTCACAGACCGTTTTCATATAACCCTCCTATTTAAGCAATCGCCAAATACATTCGAGTACTGTATCAAGCGAATCAGTTTGAATCAGTTCTTTCTTTAGTACACAAAGCGTTGAATTATGTGTTTCTTGAGTTAGTGTAACCTTTTTTTTAACTCGGTTAAAAAAAATAGCTCCTAAAACGACTAAATTCTAAATGAAATGATTGTAATTAGCTAAATCGTTTGGTTAAAAATATAACTCCAGTGTTTATCTAAATCGTATGGTTAAAAATTTAACCGTCAAACTAGCCTTAGAAGTCGCCAAAAAAGCAATAACGAACAGTTATGGTAGCTTTTTCGAAAAATTAGGCTATGTTGGCGTTACAGTCTTTTATTTTAAGAAAACATTTAAAGCTACAGCAAGAGTAGTATGAAATTTAATATTTCAAAGTATCCTTAAGCTTATAGCATTAGAAAAGTGAACTTTAAACATTAATTAGCATCTTCAAATAGAGTGTTGAAATTTTGAAGATTCCCACTGAATTAACACTAGTACCGTAAGTTATGGCGAAAGTCTCACTTTAATGCAAATAAACAAAACAGAAAACTCGTCGATATTTAAAATATTTAACTTTTAAACCTTCGTATAGAGCGATTAATTCGATTTATATGGTATCGGAACATGCTAAGCAGAACCCACACATATAGTTTAATAAAAACAATGTAAATGAAACGTTAGTCATTTAATAGAGAAATCCAAGTTTATTAGTCTTGCTTTGTAGGAACCATGTAGTAAGAATGTGATGCCGAAGCAGATTTTTTTTAACTATATGAGATGACTTATCTTCGGTAACAATCTGTAAATTAAACTGAAACCGAAATTGCTTGCTCTAAACAATTTCTTACAAAGTCGAATTTTTTGAATTTATTCGAAATAAATCCATTCTTCTTTGAATGATAGTAAAAATAACCAAAATTTAATTATATAGAAATCGTCTTAAATTGAAAGTCACAAGGTACTTGTGGGAAGTTTTGGATAATTCTTTTATATACTTTAAAACAAAACTCTTATATTATACATCAGCCTTATTGAATCGGATAGTGAAATTTGTGGCAATAACAGATAACTGGAAGTTTCATAAATTCCCCCGACTGTGCTTTCCACCAAATTCATCTGCAAGTAAATTAGATTAAACAGTAATATATTTACCATTAAAATAAAGCTGAATGGTTTATCTGCAGTAATGGGTGAATTTTCGAAGAAAAAAATATCTTTAAATTACTAAAATCTGTCATGATAGATATCAAATTGCAATCGATTATTTCTCGATAAAATTAAAATCCTCATTTCAATTCAAGAGAGAATAAATACGATACTATACTATCGTACGATAAATAATAATACAACCCTCATAAATAATAAAAAATTGCAGTGTAGTACTTTAAGAAAAAAAACACGTTTTGTGTGTTAATGAAGTTTTAAACTTTGAATTAGTTGGAAGCATGCATTGAAAGGATTATTGGAAAATGAAACAATAAAAATCTATCTATTGGCATCTCCTTAGAAACAAAAATGACTGATTGCAGTGATTATAGCCAGTTTTAAAACATAGAAAAATAAAGAGGCGTCAGATTATCTTCATTGCTACTTGGCACAATTTGATCCTAAATTAATTAGATTATTGAACTTCTCTATGCAAAACGCTTAGATCAAAAATCATGGACAAGAATACGCAGCAGTTTTCCAACTATCAGTTTTTATTCTACGGACATTAGAAAGGATTCTATTTCATCCAAATATCTTTTATATTTTACGTATTAGACGTAAAATTTACGGTTAATCTGGAATGCTACTCCATACAAGATATCATCTCCTGATAATATTATGCTTTCCTCTAACTGAGAGGCCTTCAACAAGTTGAGGATGGGATTCCTGTTTGGTCATCGGTCACAGGTTGTACTGTAGGAAATTGCCATTCCAGTCACTGAATTGATAAGTATTGAAGGTCAGCAAGTCATTTGCTTTTAATTCTTCAGATGAATTTAACTTCACACTTTACCCGGTTAAACAATAACATGTATCCAAGTATCATCAGATTAAAGTTGTCTTTAAAGACGTGTTTACATCTGCGAGCCTATAGGTTCGTGATCCGTTGGTTGAATTCTTTTCACAAGAAGCCAACTGTAGAAAATAGAAAAGGAGCAAAGCATCAATTATCCCTTTTCAGTCGCCAATGGAAAGCGACGGTCTTCTTAAGCGCTTTGGAGTTTTGTTTTGTTATATTAACTTCCCGTTTTGAAGCAACACGAGGGCTATTTTGGGACGGACCTCGTAATTTTCAACCACGATTAGATGACGAGGGCGTCACCTGGGCTGTGACCCCCTCTCCAAACTTCCGCACTACACCAGCCATACGCTGTTATTTCTAATGTCTCCTTGGCCGGGTGAGCCCTTGTAATGTGAGACTTTTATATATGTTTATATGTATTTAATTTCCACCCATGTTTGCGGGGTGTAGTATGTATATATGAGGAAAAAATTTAATAAATGCGATGGGGGCTTGCGTCCTCCTGCTGCTGCTGGTCGGTTCTTTTCCCCTCCGACTCTTTAATGCTTTAGGCCCAGTAGGGTGGGTTGTGTTGCACCACACCAGCGGGAGTACGTTTGGCCCGCTACGTATGATTTAGCGTGGAGAAGGGCAATACATGACGCATCTTCAGTGGAATCGGGTTTCGAACCTGGAACCCTCCGGGCCCAAAGTCGAGACCTTACCACTAGACCACTGCGGCCTCTAACGCGCTTTGGAATGCGTTTTAGTTTGCAGATTCGCCATTATAATATCGTTGGAAGCTCGTGAGGAACGACAAACCGCACACGAACACATTCCAATGGGAACTGTAAATCCCTGTGTTTTCGCCGAAAAGTCGAAAGGATTTGGATCACCGCGAACGGTTCACGAAAAGTTCCTCCAGTGTTAAACACTAAATCCCAGTCCGCGAACCGTCCGACTTGCACGTGTATATATATGAGCTTTAATAAATAACCTTCAACTTGTCATTAAGAACTGACATAATATGTTCCTGCGAGTGTTAACTTGCCATTTGTTTATATGATTATCCAAAAGGTGATAGTCATATCCTTTAGACATATTATGCTCCTGTGAAGGTTAATTTTTCATTTGTTTATAAGATCATCCAAAGGTGATAGTCTTGTTCTTTAGACATATTATGCTTCTATGAGTGTTCATTTTTCATTTGATAATACGATTATCCAAAGGTGATAATCATATTCTTTAGACGGCTAAGTGCGTGGTGAAATGGGTAAGGGAGTATATATTAATATTTTCTTTATGGACTGTACACATGTTGTATCAATATATTTTTTCCTCTGTATCACAAAGATTTCTTCCATCTTGTTCTACTAATCTTACGTTGTACAGGATATTACTCTCGTGTCTTATTGTACCAAGGTGCGTGTGGTCTATAGGAATATTACTAATGAAGAAAGATAAGAAATTATAGCCCCATAGAAAGTGTAAAGGGACCACTGATCTTAATCCTAATGTAAAGCGTTTCACTGTTCAACCACCTAAATCCCCATCTCTAGAGAAGATCTCAGATTTCGCTTTGCCCTAGTCAATTTGTTAAAGATACCGAGTAATGGAAAAACGATTGCAAAAAGATCAAAGCAATAGAGATCAGAAAGTGTGCGGACAGAATGGAAAGATGAAGATTTTGTTTCAGAAATGTTTGTGTAAATGATATATTAATTAGTATATTTTTAAAGATATTTCTTATTTATTAAAAAAAATTATATCGTTTCATTCTTGGCTGTGAAAACGTACAACTCATATTACGTGAAACCATTAACAGCATTACAACAGCTGCAGGATAGAGAAGGTCAAATAAAAACTCAAATTTATGCGCAAAACGTATATGCTTGTCAACAACGGGCACCATCATCATGAACTTTGAATTGGCAACGTATCAAAATGGACCCCATTATGGGTGCGCTTGTGTAAAGAATCTGCTCTTACTATAATCTACAGGCGTAAGAAATGTTTCAAAATATTTTAGGAGATATTGTTCGTCGAGTGAATTTTTTTCAGCTCCTTTTTTAACTTTTTCATTCCATTATAAGACTATATCAAGAACTAGTCTGATTACATCAAGTGTATTAAAAAGAATAAGTCTGTTACACTCTCATAGAATTATTCTCTTAATACACTTGTTTCAACACTACCCATATGAAACATTTCTATTCTTCAAGCTTGCTGCATAATTAGAAGTGAAAGAAGAAAACCCAGGCAAGAAGTTTTGCTTTCGATCTATTGCCTGGATATCGAAAATACCATTACAGGCATGATGAATCAGTTCACCAGCAATTTCCTTTTTCTTCCGATAACTTGCCTTTACCGCCTATCATTAAGTTTCCGGTGGCGAGACGTGTCACACAGCTTGTCGGTTCTGGAACGTCAAAGGGAAAGGTTAATAGATCTTGATTGCAATTTAACGCCCCCCCCCCTCTAAAAAAAGCAGCCCTGATTTAATGAAATCTGAAAGATAATTTTGGGTCATGAAATGTGTATCTCAAAGTCAATTCCTTTTACCATCGGTTTAATGCGGTAATTTCGAAATTGCTGAGGTAATGCACCAATCCGAGCAAATTACAGTCTTGGTATAGGGAGTTAAAAAATGGAGTACTGATCAAAAACCCATTAAAAATTAATTATCAACCCAAACGTGTTTGTTCGCTTTTATAATGTTGTTCTTATTTCGTACACGTTTCACTGATAAGGAAATGTCGAGTTTTAATTTGAGATGTGTTGCATTTTTAGAGATAAACATAGCTGACAAATTTCAATTTAGTGTATAAAATCATCATAAGAAAACTATTTTAGGGAAATTATCAGAATTACCATATTTGGATTAACTGTTTGAATGTTAAAGCATCATTTTTTTATAATGGTTAGAGTATCGTGCTTTTATTGTATGATAGTAAAAACACCGATTATTTTAATTTATTTGCAAATTTCTTTTATCTTACTATCCACATATATGGAGAATACTAAAATTAAGAAGTAAGGTTTCATGAAGTGGTATGCAAACAGTAAAATTATAAAATGATGTAAATGCAGGGTTATGCAAAATATTAAAAAAATTTTGTTTTTACAAGAAATCTTTTTTTTTTCTTTTTTGGAAGGATGCGAGATACTATACAGATAAACGGAAATTCTTAGTCTCTCAAGGGGAGGGCACGACTTGGGAAATTCAGTTCGGAATCAAACTTTGCATACTAGTAGCATACCTTTATGGTATTCATCCATTAATCTAATAAAGTGCAATGGACAGTCAATTCGAAGAAAATAGCCCTCGAACTTTGGGCACAGCTTATACACCAGTAAGTGATTACAACCGAATAGATAGCTAAGGTGTCAGAGTGTTCGCCTACTGCTATTTCAAACTAAATGAAAAATTTAAAAATATTTTTATTTAAAATATTAATTATTTTTATGCATAAAATAAATGATCATTCATATAATGCTTGAATTATAGTTAACATTTAATTTATAAGCAGTAAAATAATTATAAATACATCTTTAATGGTGATAAAGCTATATTTATAATTAATATAACTATAATGACTCACATCATGAACCGCTTTTGTTTAGGTTTTAACATTCAAAAATTTTAGAAATTCATTCAAGATTTATTAATTAATTTTAAATTTATCTTCTGCTTGCTACAAGTAATTCTATATTTTTACAATTAATTTCACACAAGAGCCAAAAAGATAATTATCATGAAAATATTGGAAACAAAAACATATTTTGACATCCTGCGCAATTAATAAACGACGACTGTTCACAAAAACAACGGTTCTTTAAGTGATTCCATCTTCAAACTCCGAAACACTAACAATATCTTTATTCATAGAATATTTTAACTTTCTGTTTTATCCCAATTTAATCAGAAAACGATACGAAACACTTCAAAACCCAAGGTGAATAACTACGTTTTTTCAGAGTTTCTAAAGTAATAAGAGTAGTAGCAGTGTAGAAGTTCATACGATAGTGAGCAAAAACATTTACCCATTTGTCCCTTTTCAATCATTGGAATTTTGGACCCATCTGCTTACGCATTTAACAGCTGTTCTTTATTATTTACATTTGATCATTAAAATTTTGGACCGTCTGCATACGTATTCAATCAATTAACATCTGCTCTGCATTGTTTACAATATAAAGTAAAAACGAAGTATTTGTAAATATAAAAACACAATAATTTAAAACTTTTAATGATTTTAAGAAAACAATTTTAGTGTTAGTTATTATTTATCATACCATTAAAGATGTATTTATAATTATTTTACTGCTTTTAAATTAAATTTTAACTATTTTAACTACAATACAAGTATCATATGAATGAACAGTTATTTTATGCATAAAATTAATTAATATTTTAGTTAAAATTATTTTTTATTTTATCATTTAATTTGAAATAATTTTGAAAAATATTAAAATGAAAAAGACACAGCATGATCGAACCGTTGGCCAAGTGCGCAGTAGGTGAACACTCTGGCACCTGAACTATCTGGTCGCTAATCGCTAATCGCTTACTGATATATAAGCTGTGCCAGATTTTGAAGGCTACTTTCTCCGAATTGGCTGGCCATTGCACTTTATTAGATTAATGGGTGAACACACTAAAGGTATGTTACTAATATACCGAGTTTCATCCCGAACTGAATTTCCCAAGTCGTGCCCTCTCCTTGTCAGTGAAATTTCAGATTTTTAAAAACAAATTGTTTTTTCCTATATATTTATGAGTCTCCTTAAAATTTATCAACTACGTCTCTTGTTCTTGAAATATACTTTCAGTACGTTAAATATGCAATTTTAAACCAAAAATCTAAACAAATTGCTAGATGTACGTTAGTTCTATGGCGCCAAAAATGATATTTCTTAAAATTTTAAAATATTATTAAATTTCTGGAAATAAAAAAATAAGCAAAGAAAATACGTTGAAGCAATTCGTAATAAAAATCGTACTACTCAGATTTTTTGTAGGTCAATTAGAAAATCAGAACAGCATTATTTTAATTATTAACGTCTTTAAACGTTTAATACATCTGTCAAAATAGTTTTATGTTAAAATATAACAGATTTTGGTTTGTGTCATGTAGCTGTAAAAGTGGCCCTGTCCATTTTTATAACTATTTTATACCAAAGATTTTAGGTCTATTTGATACCTTATGCCAATTGGCAAGATGAAAACTTTTCAAAACTGGCCAAGCTGAGTTTTAAACGTTTGCCTGTTGCCAAGAAAGAGATCAAACAGACCTAAAATAATTAAAAAATAGGCATTTGCTAAAAAATTAGAGATGAGCACTTTTGAAACTACACGACACAATTGATCTTCATGGACACCTATGACGCAGCAGTTCTTGTTATGGGAGAAACAAACAGACAAAAATGAATGCGCTTGGAATAGTAAAATAGTTTCATCTGTAATAGTATTTAATAAAAATTCGTTAAATCACGTTTGGGATTCCTTTTACGTAACATTGGTTCCGATATTCAAGTTGCCACATGACAGATTTATTGGCTATGGAGTCAATTCACCTGATGTCAGTAAATTCACCTCATAATTCTAATCTAACTGCTTGTTGTCTTTTGTTATATTGTGAAGTAATGCTGTAAGCAGGAAATAAAAGAAACAAAATGGATTTCAAAATTAAGTTGGCGTGGTGCATTTGAATGTATCGCATAAGCATGGTTTGGCTGCAATGAATCTTGCCTGGTAGTTAATGTCTTCAACTCTCTTGTCCATTTATAATCATATTCACTATTGAAACCTTTCAATTATTAAATAATAAAAATGTCCGAAAATGAATGAAAGATTGATTTGGACCTAACTGTTTTTGATTGCCGATACACGATCACAGTATTATAAACACGCCACGTGAAAAAAATACCCAAATATTTCTCCAAACCTCTTTACATTTTTTCGGAAAAACCGGTATCGGATCGAAAATTTATTCGGTAGTAAAGTTCATCATTTATCGTTGAGTAAAAGTCCTTTCTTCGCTGCAGCAGTAAAATATCTTTATTCTTGTAAGGGGATCTTACGGTGCCGATAGCGACTCCGCCTTTCAGTTGATATTTTATCTGGCGAAGGGAATATGACGGATCTATAAATAGCGAGAGAGGTGAAATTGCGAAGAAGCAAATCATTCAAAAAGCCTTGTATTTTTTAGAGGAAGTGATAAATTTTCGACAGGTGCCTGACAGCTCGTTTCTTTTTCATATATTATAGACTAAATGCATTCTTCCGTCTCGGATGCAAGGTGATTTTCGGGAACACTGGTACATTCGTGTTTGGAAGATCGTTCATTACTATTCGTTGTTTTATTGGAATGTTTTTTTCTATCTCACTGGTTATTTTTCTGATTGTAAGATTATAGTTATATAAAAGAATACTTTACAGTTTTCTAAAAAACCGCTTCACAAAAGAACAGATATTTTTAAAAAATTATTGGTATCAATTTTCGCTATTAAAGGAAAAGATTTCGCCTTGAAATCTGGTTTAACTTTTATTGTAACGTTGCTATTTTTTATATTCATCGTTCTTTATGAGGATTCTTGTCATATGTTTGGAAAATTTGCTGGGTATTACTCTTTCTTTCCCCATGGCAGCGTATTTTTATCGGGTAACTTTTGAGTCGTTAGATTTGTAGAGGTTACCTATTGGAGAATAGCCTACAGGTACTCTATCATGCTACTATGCTCTATGACTGTGTTATATATACTTTCTGAAAATATGACGTACACATCTTAAGTACTATACAAACAATTCTATTTCAAAAGAACACTATAAAAGACATTGGTAATATTGGCACAGACACTGAACTGAAAAATTAGGACACGAGATCTTATATATGCAATTGATGTGAAGTGTGTGCATGAACATGTCGTTATAGTTAACAAATAAATACTTACATATGGTAGATACCAAAAATAAAACAACGTCTGGAGAGCTGGAAAAACTGGTTACTGGAGCACTATCGGTCAGTAAACTGATTTGAATCCACAGGTATCCACAGATTAATGCCATGTTTCATAAGCTACACGAGGACACTACTTTGGGAGGGATTCGTAATTTCGAAGTGTCATGAGATGACCAGGACAACATATTAGCCGTCATTACCTCTCTGGTTTCTGCGCCATACCAGAAGGAGGAACTTGCCCCTACGAATTTAACGAGTCACATTCACTCGTACACAAGGAATCTTTGGTGGAATCGGGTTTTTAATTCGCGATTCCCTGAAGTAGGGATTCTGACACCAGGACATTGGGTTTCGTGGATTCTTAGCATTCCCTGTACGTTCTAAGCGATTCCGTTGAAAAGTTTCAGTATATCGCTTTCAGCCATTTCACTCAGGTTATTAAGAAATGGAACTTTGTAAAGTCTTATATTTTAAAACCCGTTCCGTACCAAACATTAAAAATAAATTGCGCAGAAAATAAAATCCCCATGTATCTCAGGTTAGCCGGCCAGAGCCTAAAATGCTTTTAGCTTAATTGCATTGTAATTATATTGAGCTGTAACGTTTGTCTCGCGAATTGAATCAATTTCAACCGCTCATCATTTGCATATATAAGATCTCGTGTCCTAATTTTTCAGTTCAGTACATAAAACTCCATCATTTCCATATAAAACTCCGCGATTGATATATTACTGTCTTCTTCAATGAGTTTGTAAAAAAAACATTTTTTTATTGAACACTGAAAGTACTTAAATTTTATTTTTTGTGTAGATTTTCTTACAGAAAAAATGTAGCAATAAAACATGTATTTTTCTGGTACGGCCATAACTATCTATTTAACAATTTATCTTAAGAAATTGTTGAAAAATTAGAAAAGTTTTGTCGAAATGAATACTGTAGTTTTTCAATTTATTATTGAATTTATTGATAGCTTCATTCATATGGAGAGCAATTTATTTTGTCATTTATTAAATGAAAATAAAATACTTTTTAAAATATGTTGTTTAAATTTTAAATGCAGCGCACAGTTCGATTATTTCTGCAGAAAACGTAATTAAGGCTTTGTTATTATGTAACGGATGTACAAATATTTATTTACAACACTGTAGAGACGGCATTAAGTTTCAAAAGCTACGCTTTCATTAATAATTCGTATTTTTCTTCACAATGTAGTGTACTGAATTTTGAAAATAATAAATATCAAATGCGGCTGAAATTAACGGCTATAAAAAGCAGAAAAGAATCATGTCGATATAATTAAGATACATTTTTAAAATATCGAGGAAATGTTTCGAAATAAAATAAGAATGTTGCAGGTCTTTCGAGTTTATTCACAGCTGCACGTTCTTAAGAAAAACA
>BGPR01002284.1:155740-182327 GCA_013235015.1 Araneus ventricosus | reverse complement strand
TGTTTTTTCATTCGGTTTAGCCAAGGAACCAGGGCTCTCTTAGCATATTTGAGAGCCCTGTTTTCTTATTCGGTTTAGCCAAGGAACCAGGGCTGATTTAGCATATTTGAGAGCCCTGTTTTCTTATTCGGTTTAGCCAAGAAACCAGTGCTGTCTTAACATACTTGAGGGCCCTCGGCTAGAGTAATGTGGCGCCCCAGTAGAGCCATAAGGAAGAATTGGAGTGCAGTCGATTAAACTGATATATAAAATTTTCTACTATTAATAAAATAAACCATCAGCTATTTAATACCTAACATTTAAGGGATAGAAATTACTGTGCATAAAAATACTCATATCAAAATAATTCTGGACGCAATTTGCCTTCATAACAATCACAATCAATACAATATTATTGTATTTAAAATAATCATGCTACTCTTTGCAAATTATAATACAACAGATAATATTCTTCAAGTATTCTATAGTGGGATTGAAGAACTAAATCTGATGTTCTACTATGATATTCGGCATCAGCCTTCAATTACCTACTTTATTACTACTACAATTGTACAGATGGGTGACAGAATAATGAGAACACTTTAGAATTAGAACATTTTTTCGGTGCTTTAAACCCAACAGAACATGACAAAAGACGATAATCTTATCATTCAGATAACTTATGAAACATAGCTTTGGACTGTGAGGATTCCTCTTATATTAATATGTAGCACAAACATCTGCTTACTTATAATTAAATAATGAATGCACTCCCTTGATTCTGAATTAAATAGGCAAAAAGAACATAAGAACGGCGGAGTTCGGGTCCGCGCAGTAATTTTTTCCTCAAAACGTCGGGATAAAATCATAAAACAAATGCTTCGTATTAATATGTAATTTAGTTATCAATGTCTTTAATACAATATTTACACAGAGTAGTATAATGGTTGCAGAATAGATAAATCACAAGCTACCACAGACCCTTGCTACATGCGATAAACTTGTGATTTATCTATTCTGTAACCATTATACTACTCTGTGTAAATATTGTATCTGAGAGATTGATAATTTAATTACATATTAATACGAAATACTTGTTTATGATTTTATCCCGTCGTTTTCACAAAAAATCTACGGCGCGGACCAGAACGGCATCTTCCTTATGTTTTATTTAGAACAGCTTTTAAGGGTGTCATCTGTTGACAGTATATAGAACTACATTTCGTGTATGAGCAGTAAAACATTATTTACTACAAATGCTCATATTTCTCTTAATGGTGAAATTTTTTAATTCAAATTTTAAAACAATGTTTCTTTTACGTATTGTCAAGTATTCTGTAAGTTTCGTACAATTAGAAAGAAAACTCTGCATGTTATAATAAAAAAAACATGCGGAGTTTAAAATTTTCAATTTAATACCAATTTTTACTTATATTCTGATAAATATTTTAGTGTCTCACTTTGGGTCTTATTAATACTCCTCAAGTACTTTAAAATGACACCATTATCAACCTCCTAGCTAAATGCGTTTCCACGCTACACTTATTCATAACCTTACATAAAGCTAATTCATAACAATCACGCGCATGCGCCTACGCTGGTACGATGACGTCACAGGCGAAACAAATACTACGCGACAGATTTATTACAGATTTGAACTATCCGTTGTGGGATCAACCATTCTTTTCGCATTATTAGTCTCGCAGTTATTAGCGATTCAAATCTGACGGTATTTTGTCACGCAAGAAAGTTCGACAGACTGTCACTGTAACAAGCGGAAAGACGTTTCCACTTAAAAAAAATGTGCACTGAAAGTTGTGGGCACAAACAGGAATGAACGAAATATGAACCCAAATTCACATACAGTCAAACCTCGGTTTAACTCAGCTGAGATTAAGTACAAGAGATGGCGCTGCAAACGATTTTCCACTGCACAAGTGTACGTAGTTGGTTCTGAATGAAAAAAATGAATAGAACCAAAATAAAAAGAGTGGTATTTTTATGCAGTATAGTCGGATTTCTGTTTTGTTCTTTGTGTGCGTCTGTTCGTAAAATTTCGTCATGTTTATATGAAACTTCTTGAAACTTGCTCAAAGTAAGCAGATATCGAATTTATCTCTGATTGAAAAAACCTACAAAATTTAACATTTTTTCTGGGGTTTACATAAATTAATGTATATTGTATGATGTTTCTCATTCTGATTGAAAAAAACAGTATCTATTTTTCTGAATATCATAAGGAGTTCTTGCAATTGTTTAAAAGTTTAGAATTTGAGATATTTTTAAAAACACTCGTATATATTTGCATTCCATTGTCCTTGTTATCATTTTATATTGTTATTTTTTTGTTATCATTTAATATCTTGCTTAAATGTCATAGCCTTTTCATCACTCATCGCATCAATACTTTCAAGAAATTACTCAAAGTGGGAGTGGGAAATGTGTATTTTTAAGCTCATGTTGAAACTTAGTTCTTCAAAGTTTTGTAGCATTTTTGCAACTATTATTGTATAGTTAGGATTTTTGTAGTTTCCTAAAAGTTTCTGAGTGACAACTTTGATACTGATCCATTCTTTTTTTCTCGACAGATTTAATTGTTTCTTCAAATTTTTGATCCTTCATCAACTGTCGTATATCTAAATTGACGAACACACTTTCTTTGATTTTACTTTCTGATAAATGTGGAAAAATATCAATTAAATATCGAAAGCAATTACCATTTTTATCCAAATCCTTATTCAGAGTTTTAAACCCAAATTTTATGTGCAAGGGTAGTAAGATGACTTGTTTTGGATCCACAATGTGATCTGCTGAATCACATTCTTTGATCCTAGATTTAAATTATTCCACAGAAGCCATTCTTTTCCCTAATCGAATTTTGCTTTTAGATTTACTATCCCCCTCAAATAAAGGATGGTTGAATTTTGAATGTGAAGAGAAACTTCAACCCTCTGGAAATGACTAAAATAGAATGGGTTATGTACGAGGAGGAAGACTCTAAAATGGAGAATAGAATATTTACTGATGGGTCTCGACAAAACGAAAAAGTGGGTTGTGCATTATCGAGACGGATTTGTGATCGACTTTAACACTTTGACTGCTGAGCCGGCCGTATCCGGCCATGCAACTTCTATACTAGTGGGGCGGATTTCGGCCGGTTGCTGTTCCGAAAGGGGAGAGAAGGCAGTTGAGCGAGAGGTCATTAAAGGACCCTTAGGGAGCGATGAGAGTTGAAAGGCGTTCCATTCCAATCTGTCACTACCCGTAGGGAGGTGAAAAGGGGAAACGGGCCGGGCGAATCCACTCTACAGATCAATTAGCAAGCAAACCTTCGTATACAACTGCACTGAGATTTTAAGAACTCTTAGTAGTCAGAGGATTAAAGTCTTTAGATTGATTGATGCTTCATCAATCTTTATGGCAGAGGTGACTACAATTCGAGAAGCGGTGGAATATGCCATAAAAAGAGGCTGTGGCAACTTGACTACAGTAATCCCCAGAAAGGGAAAAGTAAAAAGTCATCCCCACCCCCGCAGGGATTCATCCTCAGATTCCCTTTGACCCTACCCCCGAGCGGGTGTAGATTTTGATCCGGCTCTAAGCCATGTGATTTCTACTTGTATATATATTATATATGTCGTAGTGGTGTTGTGTGTGTCAATAAAACCAAAAAAGAAAAATTGGATCATTATTGGATGTGGACATATAAACCTCACACATGAGAAACCATTACAGAGGTATCGGCCCTACAAAGATGGTTTCAGACTCGAGATCGTCTTCTATGGCTTTAGAGTCTACTTGCGAGAAAAGGAGTTTTGATAATAATGGTTTCAGACTCGAGATCGTCTTTGATTGCTTTAGAGTCTACTTGCGAGAAAAGGAGTTTTGATAATAAAATAAAGAGATAGATTAAGTTACATAATGTTAAAATTGCCTTATATTGGATCAAGGCGCACAAAGGTTAAGCGGGATACGAGCTCGTAGATAAGCCAGCAAAGTTAGGTACTTGCAAGGAGGACATTGACTTCATCTTCAGAGGATAGACTACAGATTAAAAATTTAGACAAGAAGGAAATTATTAGTGAATTGCAAAGTAGATGGGACTCGACTGGAAAGGGGAAGTGGACAAAGGTTTTCTTTGACAAAGACAAAAAGGACAGGCTACAAGGAGACTTCTATCTGAATCAAATATTTTCGTGTCATGGTATCTTCAGCACTCACTAGGCATAAATGTGGGGTTCCCCGATCTTACGTTAATCAGTACTACAATCTGTAATTATCTGAAAAATTGGGGGATCCTGGACATGGAGTCCCATAGTGATCACAAATATATATATTTTAAATTAGAAATCGATGATCCTCCAGAAGCAGATTTTTATCTCAAATCAAAATACGGGCAGGGCAAATTTGTACATTTTATTAAAAGGCACCTCGGACATTTTAAAAAGAGATTTTTAAAGATATCTAATGTAATTTATCTTAATTCCTTCGTTAAAGATTTTATTGTCCTTGTTCAAAGAGGTGCCTTTAAATCTTTTAAAAAGAAACCTACGAGAGCCTCCGTCGCGCCCGAAATAATGTGAGCAAGTTATTTAAAATTTACACCAGAGATAAAAATAGCAATTCTAGTGTTGACGCTGTACAAATTTCCGGGTGTGCATATCGTAAAGCAAGAGCAGAGTACAAAAAATTACTTTTATATACCAAAAGGAAAGCCTGGGAGATTTATTGCACCAATTACAACGAATGTTTTAGATCTTTATTTAAATTAGTTTTCCATAAAAGCTATTGCGAAAATGCCATCCGGGTCAACCCGAATAATGACCCCAACAATAACATAAATGACAAAATTACCCATATTATGAACAATTTCTTCCTAGGCCAAACCATAGGAGAAGAACTCTTATACTCTCCCTCTATCGGCTCTATAGACTCCCTCATACTAGAAGATCTTGAACTCGTCTTCGGGGGTCTAAAAGGTGGTAAAGCACCCGGATTAGACAGGATCGACTATCGCATGTGGAGAGCGGTTTTTAATATTGATAAGAATTTTATCCTTGACTTTTTAACCTACTTTTTAAATTTAACTATTTTCCGCAATGTTTAAGGAACGCCAGGTTCTTCTTCCTTTTGAAAGATGGGAAGGATCCTGGTCTCTGTTCCTCGTACCGGCCAGTCTGCCTTCTTCCAACTTTAGGCAAGATTGTCGAAAGGCTTTTCCTTTTAAAATTTAACAGATGGCTAGATCAAAACAATATCATTCATGCTAAACAGTACGGCTTTACAGAGGTCAAAAGCTGCTATCTGGCCATCTACGAAATCTTGGAGACAATTAAAACACGAATCCCTAATCAACACCTCGCTCTCGTCTCCTTAGATATAAAGTCCCTCCTATATGGTGCATCAGCCAACCCGAAAAATGGAAAAATGGAATGTCGTTCTAATAGCATGATTTCGAAGGAAAACCATTAAATATCTTAGTTTCTTGTGGCTTGTTGATTCCTGGAGGAATTTAAAATTTATTTACAGATCAGAATAAAGTTATTTAGTGTCATATTTTTTACGAAAAATTTTTAAGTCACCCTTAATAATGGGAAATTATTTGTTTCCTTGTGTAATGAGTCTTTTTTTCGTATAAGGAAACAATCCATTTTTTTCTTTTTCCCTTAAAATTCTTCACTTAGATAGGGTCTCGCGGACCACTTCACCGAAACAGTGACCATTGCATGATAAGAAATGGACATCCTGTCCTAGTTTTATATTCCTACATCAAACTGAAAATTAAGAGCTGCTATGATTTAGTGTTCAATCTGTATTCTCGCATCCAAAATTCTTTCACTTCCCGTTTCTCTCTATTTGATATGTCACGATCTCCTTTTTAGCACTCTTTAACCTTATTGGTTTAAAAGCTGCTTGAAATGTGCAGCTTTTTTTGTAAATGATAGAATCCTCTTTCTCTTGCTTCGGTCCACGGCTGGTGAATAACTTCAACAAAAGCAAAATCAAAGAAGAATGGGAATAATCGTGGAATGATAATTACGCTAAATCCGGGAGACGGATTAGAAGATTCATTGAGCATGTGTATATAATATTTTTAATTCAGAATAAATTTCTAGTATAAAGTTGATCTATAAGTTGTTGCAGGGGTTTCTTTACCTCATATGCTATATTACATATTCAAAAAGCAATCTCCACATGGGAGCCTTTTGTGGCATGTAACATATCGACACTTGGCTGGAAATACAGTTCAGTCTCGATGTGTCTAGGTTAAGGTTAGTGAAATGCGAGCAATCTTTATAAAAGAACGGTTAAGTATTTAAGTGTCTTGGACGAAGTAAGAACTGCAAAACTTCGAAGACGTGGCGTTTGAGTCCCTACGTATGAATTAACGTGCAACAGGCACAATACACGACGAGTCTTCAGAGGTTTCGGGTTTTTCCAGTAGACCACCGAGGCCTAAATGAGAAAAGACACCAAACTTCGTGATGCTAGATTTTAACGGGAATTTTTTGATAGATTTTAATGGGAATTTTTTGATAGATTTTAATGGGAATTTTTTGATAGATTTTAACGGGAATTTTTTGATAGGTTTTAATTGGAATTTTTTGATAGATTTTAACGGGGATTTTTTGATAGATTTTGATGGGAATTGTTCTCATTTATTTGTCATCGTTTTCAGGAGCCGCCAATATCGGGAGTTTCGTTTTCAGGGTACAGGCCAAGAACTAACATAGCATATCATAAAATCTATACTACCCAACTTTTTGAACAGCAAACACTTGTTTTAATGGCCAATTTATTTAAAAGCTATAAAATATCTGCATTCGGGTACTGTTTAATTGTAAACGAGACTTTATATATTTGAATTTTGAAATATCACTTCTCTCTGAAATTTTACCTCAGCGTTCTTCAGATTCAAAGCAGTGTATTTAAATCCTAAGAGAAAAAGATGAAACCCATGTTTGAGAAATTTTTTAATGGAGGATTTTGATTCATAACTACAAAAATATACGTTATAGTATTCATAAAACTAAAACATTGAATAACGTTTACTGGTTTTATGAGAGACTGCTTTTGAACTCAGAAACAAACAGAATTGGAAAAGAATTTTTTTAAAGATAGAAATATACCTACACCCTAAAAACCGACCATGTCCTTTTATTTCCGTTTCATTTATTTGGTTTTTTCCATAGCAAGGATGTTTCCGATAAAGATGAGTTTGCCAATGCGTTCTATTTATTTAGTTATTATTTGTATTTATTCTTTTTTGCACCTTTTATACAGGGTGACCGGGAATTGTTGGACAAATTTCAAAAATTAATAATAAAAGAAAGCTGTTAGAACTCCGCAGCAGAAGCTGATGCGCCTTTTCTCCCTGCCTTTTTAAGATTTTCTTTAATATCTCAAAAGCTCTTTGCGTTTCAAATTACAATTTATTTTAAAAAAATTCAAGAGCATGACATTTCCCTACACATACATGCTTTTATTTATTTTCTAGCTCCGTTATTTTCGTAGATAATGGCTCTCAAAAATTGGTGATTTTCGATAATTTACGACCATTTAGACCACCGTTAGCTATCTGAAAAAAGAGTTTTGAAATGGTTTCGAACAATTCTCGGATACCCTGTATTTTACTGTCCATTGGCAAACATTCACAATGAAGTTTATTGAATTTCTGTTCTCAAATATAGACACATGCTTCTCTAAATATATACCAAAATGACAGTTTAGGAAGGCGAACCCTAGGTTTGAAATGGGAATTTATTGGTACACTATGTCGTTCCCAAATATGTCATGTGTTAATACATACGAATGCATACATAATAAGTTTTTCGAAAATCACCGAGAAGCAGGATGAAAATATTCAAGCGGTTCTTACGTCTCATTAAAGAGTCACCTTAAAGAGTTCGATTATTTCCAACTGAAAATTTAAAAGTCTCATATATGCTTTCTTAAGTCTTGATATTTGCTAGTCAAAATAAATAGATTGACCTGAAAGCAAAATTTCAGTTAATGCTAAGTGCAAATGATTTCGAATAAAGTTGAGACACTTCAGATTAAATTAATTGAGTTCAAATATTGAGACTATTTATAAAATGCTTTACCACTCTTTTAATACAAAAATCTTCTATTTAAAGTTTTAAAATTTTAACGTAACAACGACTGCATTTAGACTTATTTAGTTTTTGTATGTAGCCTGGAATTTTATATCCAGGCTGGTGAAAAAAAGTAAGTCGGACGAAGTAGGTGAATATGGGAGAATTATGAAATCCTTAGGTCGAGCGTTTCTTTCAGTACTGACAATGTAGTTTACACCAATACAAGCAGAACTGCAATTGGAATTTTTTGAATAGTGACTTGCATTACTAGTTACTAGCACTCTAGTCCAGTCGAATTGTCATGAAAAGTATCAAAATATGGAAAAAAAATTCAAGACAGCAATTCTTTGCTTTAAGTTGTTGAGTCGGCCACACAAAACATTGCACTATATTTTGTATCCCGAGATCGTACCGGATAAAGGGGGAGGGAAATTCGAACGATCGGTTTTTACTTTTATACGAAGAAAAAGTATTGTAATCGTCAAAAAATTCGAACTCGAGATTTTGACGAATCTTCACGTTTTAGACCTCCCTGAGTCCGAAAAACACAATTTTGGAATTACGTCTGTGAACACGATAACTCGAAAATTATTAGTGATGAAATTTGGTATGTAGTCTTTACACATAATTTGTAGATTTCTATCAAATTTTGGACAAAATCCGTCCACTGGAAGTCTGTCTGACTGTATGTCCGTATTAATATAAACGCGATGACTCACAAACTTGAATAGCTAGGTAGATAAAATTTGGTACATATTTTAATCATCAGAAATGTAGGTTTGTATCAAATTCTGGACCAAATCAGCTGAAGGGTTGACTGTCTGCCGGACTGTATAATCGCATACTTGTAAAAACTATATATCCTAAACCCTTTGGCTTAGATAAAAAAAATTGGTACGACGGTGCTGACATTAATTATAGATCTGGTGCCCAAATTTCGTTCCAATCGGTTAAAAAAGGTATTCAAATTGTATATTCACTTTTTATACTTGCGCACTGGAAGTAATGTCTGCGCATGCGCAAGCTATTCAGCGTTACCGAACGAGGTCATTTTCTCCTGTTTTCTTTTCGCTCGCGTATTTTAGCTGAACCTGCTACAGTGTGATAGTAAATAAATATTGCTAAGTTTTGATACATACGCATCTCTTTGAATTTGATTCTTCTTCTAAATATTTTACAATCGCTATAATCTACAATTAAAAACCTTCTGATAGTCATTGCATTCTGGGTTACAGTAGGTTCGAATTTTTTATCCACGAAGGGGTGGGGAAATGAACAATTTTTGAGAAGTATACGAGAAAGTTTAGGGGAGGCCACTCCCGCTGGTTTTCGTTTGCTTTGATTTACTTTTTGTGTTCTTATTGGTCTGAGAGAAAACTTTAAATTAAAAAGTTATAGCTCGTAAAATGATCTATAAAATGAGTTATCAAACGTTAAGATAGCTTAAGGTACCTGATTAGGTTCGGAGAATTTTTTTTAAACAAAAAAGCATGCACAAAAAATTCTTACAAAGCTAAATAACAAAAATAGGCTTAAATAGTCACAATTAGAAATAAAAATTCATTTATCATCAGTGGTTTTTGAAAATAATATCTTTTTTCAGGAATTTTAATAAAAATTTCAATGTTAAGCAAAACAGAATAATTGAAAAACATATGGGACATATTTAATTTAATTTCACATGCATACTTCTCAAACTATCTAGAATGTAATATACCGCAAGATAAAAATTATTTTAATAAATAAATATGAACATTCAAAGTTGGCATCATTGATTTTTCGCCAAATTTTTCCTATGTTTCGAAATGAAAGTGACTGTAATTCACGACTAAATAAAGCTATCATAAAATCTGCGGTTTATTATACCCTCAATGGCCTTTGACAGATATGTGCCAAATTTCGATGAATTTTAAAGAATTGTTTTGGAGATATCACGTTTTTCGTGGACAAATCATAGTGAAATTTTAATTTTTCAGAAAACGTATTTTAAAAATATAATAACACATTAGTTCAAATAACATATTCAAAGAATAAGAATATAAACAAAGTTTGTTTTAGAATCTTAAAAGTTTTTGAACTTTTCTTCGAAAATCGCTTTTTTAAACTAGTCGGATACCTTAAATGACATAAAGAATTATATTTTATTTTTTTTCAGTCAATAATTGTATTTCTGAAAACATTACTAAGTCAAACCTTTTACATAGCCGCCCGGAGCTATTAATCATTAAAAAAAACGTTAATTTTGGAAAAGTATTTTTAATTTTTTTACAGAAAAAGTTAAATTTTTAAATAAGCATTATATAGTAGGGTATATATTGTAAGATTTTGAGATTCAGATCTTTATTATTTTCAACTTTTTCGAAAAAACGAACGTCGTCAGAAAATGCCTGTAAATACTTTTTTATCAGTCCGAATTCACGGAGCAAAAACTCCTATTCTAAAAATGTTGTTCTTCAATTTGAAAACACTTTATTATCTTCCATTTTCAGTAAAACGTTCTGAAAACGAACTTTGAAGTTAACATTTTGTCTCATTTATTATGCCTAAACGAATTGTCCCCATAGAAAAAAAAGATTTCCCTCGGGGAAAATGTGTTCAGGCAAAATAAGCAAAACAGAATGAAAACTTCAAACACAATTTTCTTTACTTTTTGTGAAAATCGACTATTACAAAGCCATTTGAAGTTGTAAAACAACACTTTTGGAGTAGGATTTTTTTTGTGTGTCAGCAAATTCGGACTGATTAAGAAGTAATTATATGCATTTTCCGACGACATTCTTTTTTTGGAAAAAGTTGAATTTTTCAAACAATTAGTCAGATATCGTTTCGAAATTTCTACCATATGGACCCTTCTACATAATGCGCACTTACGTGAAGTTACAAAAAGTTCACTTTATTGATAAGAAAATTAAAAATACTTTTACAAAATTTACTTTTTTAAAAATTTACTCTTGTTCTAATTAAGCTATCTCAACGTTTCACGACTCATTTTATAGATATTGTACCTAGCTATAACCTTTTAATTATAAGTTTTTCTCTCAATAGCCTTTTATTTAAACGCAAAAACCGATCGCTCGAATTTCTTTCCCCCTTTATCCGGTACGATCTCGGGGTTCAAAATATAGTGCCATGTTCTGTGTGGCCGACTCAACAACTTAAAGCAATATAATTGCTGTTATGTATTTTTCCATGTTAAATTACAATTCGACTGGACTATTCGAAGAAACTTGTTTTAATCTGAAATTTTGTGATGAAGAGGAGCTCTTAGATTTTTTTATTTCCATTTTTTGGTCTACTGTTTACAGAACGACGAGTTTAGAATTAAACAGCATAGTAGTTCAATAGGTAAATGAAATAATATCGTTACAAATATGTGCCAATTTCATCTTATTATTTAATTTCTTCAAAGAATACACGTATCACTTATATTCAAAATTATGTATATTGACTTCTTACTACTTATATTATATATTATACTTATATGATACTTATATTATGTATGTACTTATATTATATATATTGACAAATTCTCTTCAAAAAGTAAGGAATATTTCTACACTTATTATAAAATGCCTGCTATAATCTTTTACACCGACTAGCGATAAAACCATGAAAAAGAGACAACGTGCTTCTGATGTCAAAAACAGATGATAAAGCTTTGAAATCACAGATATCAAAGCGTGAGAATGAGTGAGAAATGGAACATCTGTGTTGAACACATTGGTTGAACCATTCATTACACGTGCCAAATAAACCAACAAATTCTTTTTAAAGAAAATATCTCCAATGCAAAAAATAAAGATTTCACCTCTGATGCCTTTCCTTGATTTTTATGCTTATCTACCTAATAATGTACGTTGCCAAGATTAACATTTTTGATTAATGTGGGAAAAAAATGCCAAAAGAGAAAATCTATATTTAAGAAACAAGCCGTATAAAAACAGTTTCTAAATTACGCTTTTTATAATAGCACTATAAAGTGAAAATTTGTGTATTTAAATTATTTTAATCTTTTCAGTCTTTAATTTACCATTCACTTTTTAAAATATCAGTGGCTGCGAATCAGTGGCAAAAAATATAGACGCCTAAAACACCGCTGATAATTATTATGACTTCTTAAAAACAATTTTTGTCGTGACTGTGTAACAAACAAATTAATATACAAACAGACAATATGCCGAATGTTCCAGTTGTAGCAGGACATTGATTCGCTCAATTAGTTAATTACTAAGATTCTACAATGAGTCAGTTTTCAAATACTATTTAAGATTGAATATTTTTCTTCGAAAACAGCCACATTACATCAATAAAGTCTGTTCCGCATAGAAGCATAATTTCATTCCAACTGTCCAATATCGAAGAAATATGCTTTCAATATCTTAGTTCTTTAAGTCTGATGCTTATCTGCAGGGATTTTGAGTTTTGCGTTGAATCTGAATTTCTTTGCAAAATTTCTTTTAAGAATATGCTCACAAAACATCAAAATGTCTTTAAGGCGAAAATGTCCTTCTAAATCTAAGACTTCGTCCAAAATACATTTAAATGTCTTCATTTCTTGTCTCTTATTGATTTAAGAAAAATTTCAATTTTAATAGAAATATGATTTTCATTTTTTTAAAAAATTAGCCAGATTTTATAAAGAAACTTCTGTTCCTTATTTAAGCATAACTTTCCTTTTAAGGTATCCGAACACGTTCGGAGCACTTTTTTCTTAAATTGTGAAATAGAAACACCAAAATATGTTTTTTAGATTCGAATTTAATAAAGATTAATATTAGCGTATGATTTTTTGAGTATAAATTATTATAAATTTACAAAATTCATGAATTTGTGCTGCTTTTTAGAGGAAATTTCCCAAAACTTCAAACATGCTACAGGTCAAACTTTTGTAATAATTCAAATAAAACTAATGCTAAAATAAACTACATACTATGGACTAGTGCTTGTACTGGAATCTTAACATTCTTTGGATAAATAAAAATTTTAGAGCTAATCGAACAATCATTATAAGATTTTCAGCAAATTTTCTATGTAATTTTTCACATAAAAGACCATAATTTAAAATATATTGTTACAATATACATTATTATAGTACATTCACTAGAGAAACATTTGAAGAAAGTGTTCACAAAATTTCAGAACAATCGAATGATAATATATGGAGTTATCATGTTTGAAGTTTGAAAAATATGCATAAAATCTAATTTTGAGAAAAATCAAATTTTAGTTTTTCCACGCGCTCAAATTATGTATCTAAACTTTAAAAAAAATCCTAAAAATATTCTGACATCATATTAGCTTGCAAAAAAGGAGTTTAAAGGAATTTTTGACAGGTTTCTGTCCCTTTAAATGACAACTTTCGAATAATTAAACGCCCACTTCCGGTTTGTTATAAAACAATTAATATCTCATCTTCTAATTAACGTACTGACAAAAGCAAATATGTTTTAGAAAGGTAAATGAATGAACTATCTAAAACATCAAAAATTTTAAAAAATGGAATTTTGGTCGAAACTCGACTTTCGAACGTGTTTGGATACCTTAATCTTCCGATATCGCTGAAACTTGCTTTAAATCTTTCCTTATTTCAGATAGATATATGTAGGAATCTTACAATTTCCTTTATACGCCAGGGAGCTACGTAAAATGTGAAACATACTAAGATAAATACCGCAGGTGCATTATTCGCTCGGGGTAGCATCAACCTGATTCAGAAAATTCAAACGCAATACAAGAATTGGAAGTTTCTCGAACAAACTTAAAGATGAGAAGCTCGTATAACTGAATTGTTAACGGGATCACATTCTTGAGTATAAAGAAATTGTTCACATACTCACTGAACTAACGAAGACAAGAGCAGCTGTAATTTTCCATGGGACAAAAAAGCACCAAATTTCCTTCAAAAAATAGAAGAAAAAATACCTGGCACATAGAGATACAATTCCTCATATATTCGAAAGCCTCTTTAATAGGTGTAGGCCATCTGTCACAAACACCTGATGGGAAATAGCACCCTTTTTGTTCTGCAGGCCTGATCCAACACAATTGGCTAACAATTAGTAGGGCTTTAAAAAGTTTGATCCTCGGAAATTTGGAAATTAAATGCTCGTTTACTTATCATTTCCTTCCTGTTCATTTTTCCCCGTAACAGACAGACGACAAGCGAATTTTATTTCTTTGTTGAGCATAGTTAAAAAACAACCTGCTTCCATGGGAGTCAACCCCCGCTAACACTATTCATATTTAGATGCGACGCAACTTGTTTAAAGTAAATAGATGGAATTATATAGTTGATTCATAAAAAGGTTTTTTTGTTATTCATTCTCACTTATATAACTAGATGGCGTTTGAAATGTCATCAAGAAGAATGAAATGAATTCATGTCAAATATGTATATTTTGTAAATCAAATATTTTTACCACTTTTTTAATATCAAACTTTTCTATATAACTTTTTACAATTTAGATTAACGTAAACTTCGAAAGAAATGCCGCAAAGATTTTGTATATAGCTTGGATTTTATATCCGGGCTGGTAAAAACTAGTGTTCCCAAACTGTCAATAGTTTTCTGCCCGACGGTACTATCGACAGGTGTTCTACTAATCGATAGTTTTGAAACTATCGATAGGTCTAGTCTAGAGTTTTAAAACTATCGACTTAAAATGCGCCTATCGATAGTATTGCCGGGAGAAAACTATCGATACTATCGTCTTGGCTTCGATGGTGTATTGATATTAAAGGAACACTAGTAAAAACATTAAGGTAGTTCTGTCAGTTAATATGGGCGAATATTGCGAAAAGTATGTGTATGACAGGTAATACGGGCGAAGTACGTAGTTCTGACAGTTAATATGGGAGAATTATGAAAACCGTAGAGTTACAAATGCGAAGCTGAAAATTTTAAGATTGGATTATTATTATTAATAATATCCGATATAAGAATAGCGGTTATTGCAAAAATACAAACATGTGACATTACGCTAAAACTTTATTTTTAATATTTCTCTTAAAATACAGTTGGTAGCAGTGACGACTCGTCCATTAAGGTTGCAGCCCCCTCCCTGAAATTAATTAAAATATTATATTCCCTTTTTTATTCTTATTTTCTTACTTTTTACTTTCAGAGTTCACTGATCAATGGAAATGGCAAAAAATATTAAAAAATGTTAAAAGAAGAAGTAAAATCAATCAACAACTAAGAGAGATAAAGGCGAAAGCAGCAAAGAGATTTTCCATCCGCTCTCAAACAAAGTTGTCAAAATTCGCGCAGAATGTAGTTCTAATATCATGATTTCGAAGGAAAACCATTAAAAATCTTAGTTTCTTGTCCCTTATTGATTCCTTAAGGAATTTTAAATTTATTCACAGATCAGAATAAAGTTATTTTGTGGCAATTTTTTTAAGAAAAAAAATTAAGTCATCCTTAATAATGGGAAAATATTTCTTTTCCCTGTTTAATGAGTCTGTCTTCCGCGTAAATGAAGACGCCATTTGTTTTAATTCTCTTTAAATTCTATACTTAGATATGGCCTCGCCGACCACTTCGCCGAAATAGTGACCATTGCAAGATAAGAAATGGACATCCTAGCTTTGTATTCTTGTATCAAATTGAAAATTTAATGCTCTTATGATTCATTGTCCAATCTATATTCGCGCATCCGTAACTCTTTCCTCTTTCTCTTCTCTCTCTATTTGATATTGTTGCAAAGGTCTTTCCGTGGGTGTATGGTGTAAACAGTCCAACACGCAGGATTATGGAGAATGAAGGTTTATTCACAAATGTGCAGGAAAACACGTAGCACAGGTACAGGAAACAATAGTTCTTGTACAGATTAGCAACGTAAACAGACAGCAATTCACAGGTAATGACAGTTCAGCACTTTGTTATCTAACAACACAAACAGTCAGCAAATAACTAGTGACGACAATAATTGCACTTTCAATAGCGCTCAGCTCACCAGCTTCAGGCTCGCACTGCAGAAGAAACTCTAAAGTCGTTCCCAATGGATCAACACACCCTCCGTAATCCAAGCGCTCTCCTTATGTAGTCCCCCGGCAGGCCGTGACGTCACATGGAATCTTCTAGTACATTCAAGCGTATCTTCTCTCCTAATGGAAATATCGAGAAGATTCCAGCACCTTTGAGGTGCCATATTTCGTCGCCAAAGTCGCCAAGGTCGGGGAATCAGACGTGGCTGCTGCTACTCATCCCATACTTATCCCTGTAAAACTCTCTTCTCAACCATAAGACTAACATTGCTGGGAAGCGACTTTCCATGCTTATAACAATATGTCACGATCTCCTTTCTAACGAACTTTAATCTTATTGGTTTAATATCTGCTTGAACCGTGCAGTTCTTTTTGTAAATGATAAATTTATTTGTTTATTTAAAGAAAAGCACACTACAGAAAACTCCATTTACAGAGTGCTGACAAACACACAAAGCACAAAAGTCACAATGAGTAAATAAAAAATTTAAAAAATGCTTAGAAAGCAAAAAGTAGACCACAGAGAATACATAAAATCATAATATTTATGCAAACGTATATATAATTAAAAACGAAAACACATAATCACAAAGACACACTATGACACCAAAAGCCGTATTTTTTTAAAATTTAAAGTTTATTTCCCAAAAGCAAGGGTCAGAAAGTCAAAACGCGCAAACACCGAGTCTAATAAAAAACACACCAGGAGTTTAAAAGTTTAAAAACGTAAATACACACTTGAGATTTAAAAAAATGCAACACTTAAGATAAAAATAAATCAAACACGGCGCCAAAAAACGGGTCGAATACATAAAAACACGGACAATCAAATAGCATAAAAATCTAAAATGTTGTAGAAAGGCAAAATAAAACATACCACTTATTTAAAAGATGCAAACATTTCGACTTAAAAGCAATAAGAGACATATTAAAAATGTCGAGTTCATCAAAGAACGTGCTAAAAATTTTATAAAATCTATGTAACGAGAACCTGTTAATATAATTAAATTTTGTATCTAAATTTGGAAAGGAACTCTGGTTTCTTAAAAATCTGGCGGGCACAGCGAAATCTATTGAGCTCATTATATCATTACAATCAATTGAACCATTAATAACTTTGTAAAAGAAAAGAACGCAAGAAACATCTCGTCTGGAGGATAAACTAGGCAGATTAAAAATATTACGTAGGAGTGAAGAAGATATATCATGCAAGTGAAATCCATTTTTTTTGTAAAGTAAACATCTCAAGAAGTTGCTCTGTATTCGCTCAATAATTTCTATTTTGTTTCGGTAATTGGGATTCCAGATAATACTGCAGTATTCCAGGTTGGAACGAATATGAGCTCAATACAAGACCTTGAGGGTAAGTTCGATGGAAAATTATCTGGTTCTACGCTTAAGAAATCCAAGCCTGCGATATGACTCTGCGATAATTCTTCTTTCTCTCTTTTTGGTCCATGCTGGTGAATTACTTCAACAAAAGCAAAATCAGAGAACAATGGGAAAATAGTGGAATAACGATTAAGCTGATTCCGGGAACCGGATTAGAAGATTCATTGAGCTTGCGAATATTATATTTTAAATTCAGAATACATTTTTAATATATAGAGGATCCATAAGCTTTTCGGGGTATCGTTACCTCATAATTTTTTTATAAAAGAACATGATGATAAATAATATATTACATATTCATTAAGTACAAATCAAAAGTTTTCAATTACACAAACAAAAGTTAAGCAATTTCCACATGTCAGCCTATCGCGGAATGGAACACATCGACACTTGTCTGGAAATACAGTTATGTCTTGATGTGTCAGGGCTAAGGTTAATAAGGTTAGCACGGTAAGGATAGTATAATTAGCAATTAAGGTTGGCTTGCAATCTCTATACATGAATAGGCGCTTGACTGCCTACTTGATTTAGCGCGTTCAACAGGTAAAATGCACGACGTCTCTTCTGTGGATTCGGGTTTCGAACCTGGAACCCTCCGGCTCTAAGATCTTCAGCTTGCCTCTAAACAGCCGAGGCCTAAACGAGGAAAGACACCAAACTGAGTGATGCTGGATTTTATACGGGAATTTTTGGCTAGATTTTAATGGTAATTTTCCCTATATATTGACCATCTTTTTTCAGGGGTTTTTCGAAATGCATGGTTAGTCGAACTGGCACCTCAAATGAGTAAGTCTTAATAAAGTCCTTTAAGTGAATTTTGTGCGAGCGAATCGAGGTCCCGTTTCAAATCTACCGTTCGGCATTTCGTCTGTTTGTCTCTCAATATGTTCGCTAAGCAGTCACCACCAAACGATTTGTTTCATTTTCTTTGAATTTGGCATGAATGTTCCTTGAAGTCATTAAAAATGACGTAATGATCTTTATATTTTTATTCTGTTTCAAGTTTAGTTTAGTGGTTAGTTCAAGTGGCCGTTTTAGTTTTATTTACCTGAAAACCTATCCTGAGGGAAATTTACTTTAGTTTCAATTTGTAACATAAATATTTTAAATAAAACCAGCCGTTAAGGAAATATCTGGGAAAAACATAAAAGGAATCAAAATATTTTGAGTTTTTTCGAACAGCAGGCGGCGCGCATTATGAATCAAAATCTTCATATTTTTTAATGGAAGAAGATTTTGATTCAAAAACGCAAAATACACTTTATAGTTTTCGCAAAAATGCATTCGATAATGTTTACTGGGCTTATCAGAGACTGCTTTTCAACTCAGAAACAAACAGAACTGCAAAAGAAATTTTTCAAAGATTGAAATACACCCATACCCTAAAAACCGATGATCTTTATTTCGGTTTCATTTGTTTAGTTTCTCCAAAGTAAATATGTTCTCCCTAAAGATGAATTCTATGATGCATTCAATTTTTCCCGTGAATTTAAAACGTAAAATCAAGAAGGAAAATCAATCAACAATTAAGAGAGACACAGACGAGAGCTGCAAAAAGATTTGCCGCCCCCCAGAAACGGTCTAAATTCGCGCAAGTTCCAACAGCATGATTTCGAAAGAAAAGTTCGAATCATACAATATTGAGATGTATTTATAAAATTATTACCACTATTTTAATGCGAATATTTGCTATTTCATGTTTTAAAATTTCTAAAAAACAATTGTGCACTCATATCTGTGGGCCTTTGTAAATAGCTTGGAATTTTATATCCGGGCTGGTAAAAAGAGTAGTTTTGACATTTAATAAGGACGCTTTATAATTACCTCAGAGTTACAAATGCAAAATTAAAATTTCTAAAATTGCATTATTTTTATTAATGTCCGGTATAAGAATAGCGGTTATTGCAAAAATACAAATATTTGACAGGAAGCTGAAACTTTATTTTTTAATAATTCACTGAAAACGCAGTTGGTAACAATTTCGACTCGTCTAATAGGGCTGCATTTCCCACCTGAAATTATTGCGAAATATTGTGTTTTCGTTTATAATCTTATTTTTTTACTTTCAGAGTACAATGATCAACGAAAATGGCAAAACAGTATTAAAAAACGCAAAAGGGAGAAGAAAAATCAATCATCAAATAAAAGAGATAAAGACGAGAGCTGCAGAGAGACCCCCCGTAATAAAAGTATCAAAATTCGAGCAGAATGTAATGTAATCGAGCTAATAGCACGATTTCGAAGGCAAACCTATAAATATCCTCGTTTCTGGTCCCTATTAATTCCTGAAGAAATTTTTAATTTACTCACAGATCGGCTTATAGTTATTTAGTAGCAAGTTTTTCAAGATAAAATTTATGTCACCCGTAATAATGGGAAATTATTTCTTTCCCCGTATAATGACTCTTTCTTTCGTATAAGGAAAGAAGTCTATTTTTCTTATTCTCTTAAGGTATCTGCCTAGGTACGGAGGCGAATTTTTTGAAAAACCTGTGCCTAACAATTTTAGTGCATTTTCTGAATGAATATGACTCAAAACAATGAATAATCCAGTCAGGAAATTAAACGAAATTTTAAATTAATTAAAATGGGGTAAATTATGTAAATTTTTATGAAAATTACTGCGAAACGCAAAACACTCTACATGGAATTCTTATTCACGGATTTAAATTGTTTTTTTACACAGCGTACTTGGAACAGTGTTGAAGGAAATGAACTAAAATCTAAGAAATATTTGCATTTTCGAAAAGTTATAGCTCATCGCACATATTCTTAATCAAAATTTCTGAAAATGCATGTGTATCGATAACAATAAATAGCCAAAAATAAAAACCATACATCTTAGATCTAAATCTTTAGTTCATTGCCTTTAGTACACTTGGCTTAATATGTGTACAAAATTTCAAAGAAAAATTTTCATAAGTTTTTCTGAAATCATGTTTTGCGTATTAAAATTGAGATAAAAAATACATTCTTCAAAAAGGGCATTTAAAGTTTTGATTTATATGGTACTAAAATAATCCTGAATACTATCACATAAAAGTCACCAGTCTTATAAAATAAACCTTCCTTATTCTCAATTTTTTATTTTTTTTTCTTTCTGGTAGACTGTTTTTTTTCTGGACAGTTTTGTTGCTGGCAAACACTGCCTCTTCGAAGTTGCAATTCTCTAGGTGTCGAAGCTTCTATAATTTTTTAACCTAAAGTGACCTGGAGTAATACCTAGTTCATTCAATACTCCTATTATACCAGAGAAACCATCATTAAACAGTAGCACAGTTATGGAAGAACCTAAACCCAAAGTTTGTAATTCAACATATGTGTTTTTAGGTAATATTGTCCATAACACATTATTGAAACTTTCATTTGCATTTTGTGCTTTTCCGTGAAGACAGTTTTCAAGAAGTTTCTGATCACATAGTTTCATGTAGGTAGGCTTAATAATGTTCATAATACATTTTGGAAGGCCTGCATTGGAATCTTTGAAGTTTTTACCAGCAGAAATTGCGCCCTGGTATTTGTACCAACTGTCACTTCCTTCTGGGCACTGTTTATGCATTGGGTTTTTTTGCACTAGAACAAGCGTGAGCAAATGTAGCAATTACTGCACTTTGCATCTGTAGAAAATTTCCAACATTAGCTCTTATGGATATACCATAATAATTCTGCAACTTATTGATAAAATTGTCTGTAAGTTTCCCTTTTCCACCAAGTTTTTTATTCTTATTTTTCAAGTTTCGCAAGTGAGTCTCCACTCGTTTTTGAACGTGTCCAATGCACTCACATTTCACGACAGAATTTGTACCATAGATATTTTTAACTTCATCGTAACCACCATCCCCAAAATATTCCGAATAAATAAGTCTACGAAAATTTTCAGAACGTTCTAATATTCTGTAAGCACCGATAACTTCCATATTTCCTTAAGAGCCTTTGTGATTTGCACATTGGTGTTTTAGTGCAAAAGATGATGATGAAGTTTTCGTATCACATTTTTTACAAAATTGTGACATGACTTCCATATCAATTACTTTCCCACTAAGAATTGAAATGGCACTCACAATACCATTCAGACATGAGTATCCCCTCCGTTGCCAAGTGCCATCTACTGATACACCACATTTCACAGAAGGTACAGGATCATAAGCATTTTTTATCTCTCCAGTTGCATGTTTCATCGAATTCTCAGCAACTGATGCAGAAGCAAGGAGGAGTTTCAGTTCTTGTATTCTGAAAGAAACTTTTGAAAGAAATGCTGGCAAATTTAGCGTAGCACAAAGTTTCTTTGCAACAGTAAAACCTTTACCAATAATTTTCAATGCGAATACAAATATGACATTTATTTCACTGTTCCTTTGTTGTTTCTTTGAAGAAGCAAAACCCTTTGAGAAGGGGCAATTCTTGCAATACAAACAGAAGTTGGAGCGCAAACAGAAGATGGAATCTTCCACCAAATATAACCTATTGTTTTTACATTCTGGACAAAGCAAAATACTCAAGATACTTATAAGTATTTCAATATCTATAATCCTGAATCCAGTTAATTCCTTTTTATCCACAGTATCATCTCTGGAATGTTCTTGAGAGGTCTGAAGCTTTTTCTCACTACACGTCAACATTACTTCTGAAGATGTTCCAGAAACAGAAGTTTTTACTTCCTTGGACTTTGAGAAACGATTACCGTAAAATTTCTTCTCTTCGATCGGCCCATAGTTTTCCCACTCATTGCAATATTACAAAGAGCAAAAAAGGTATAAAAATAATAAAAAATTAAACGATATTCAGTGAAAATAACTTTGCCAAAATAAGTCAGCAAGCAGTCGAGCACATGGCATAAAAAGGTAAACAGAATTCCAGACGAATGTTGTTGCCAATCTTTCTTACATAAAAATAGTTTAGAAACGATATGAAATTTTTGTGGCTCGTTAATAGAGCATATTAGAAAATAATTTTCAATCCAATCTGCATTTGTTTTGAGTAAAATTGTTATCGACGAGAGTGTGTTAAACACCTTTAGCAGAATTGACAGTGAAAAGTTCGTAGAGGTGGCACAGTTACGTGATCAGGTTGTCTTAAAAATGATTTATTATTAATCCAAATCATAATACTCTTCACTGGAGTAATCAACACAATAAAATAAGTTAAAAGATACTTCTCTAATACGAAAAATATTGCCAGAAAATATAACCCGATCTCGTGCACGTATATCATTCTCCCGTTCTCATCTCCAACTGACAAAAAGACATGTCAACAAAATCGTCACCGCAGTTGCGTATTAAAAAAACACGTTTATTTGCATTCAAAGAATTGACAACCGCAGATGACTAAACGCGCACCGATCGGGTTCGAATCAACCTGAGATCATGGTATGGAATTGGAAAAATACCCACGGACTTTACTATCACCGGATCCGAAAATAAATTTATTGCTAAATTTTTACAAAATGTCTAACAAAAACAATGACAAAAATGCAACTTACGGTCTTTTTTGTGACACTTCTGGTTCCGTTTATGTCTGTTTCTTTATAAAAACCTCTGTATCTTCGCTTCTATTAATCGGAAAAGTTAACAAAATACAGATTTAGAAAGATAAACGCATGGGCTATGAAATAATACAATAAAAAAAAATTGCGAATTTTAGTCAAAACCGCTTTGGAAACCTAGGCAGATACAAGTTCTTCACTTAGATACGGTCTCTCGGACCACTTCGTCGACATAGTGACCACTGCAAGATAGGAAATGGACATCCCAGTTCCATATTCTTGTATTAAATTAAAAATTAAAAGCTTTTATGATTTAGTGTTCAATATGTGTGCGTGCATCCATAACTCGTTCATTTCCTGCTTCTGTCTTTTTGATACGTCATGATCTCCTTTTCAGCGAGCTTTAATCTTATTGGTTTAATCTCTGCTTGAAATGTGCTGTTTCTTTTTGTAAATGATAAATTCATCTTTCTATTGCTTCGGTCCACGGCTGGTGAATCACTTCAACAAGGCAAAATCAGGGAAGAAAATAGTGGAATAATGATTGCACTTAATCCATTAGAAGATTCATTGAAGATCAAAATATATATTTAATGTACAGGACATCCATAAGTTGATGTCGGGGATTCCTTACCACATAATCTTTGATTAAAGAACATGTCGATAAATGCTATATTACATATTCATAAAGTACAACTCAAAAGATTTTTTGCAACAGCACAATCAAAAGCGAAGCAATTTCCAAATGGGAGCCTTCTGCTTTTGCCTTTGGCTGGAAATACAGTTCAGTTTCGATGTGCGTAGGTTAAGGTTAGAAAATGCATACATCCTTTATACAAGAACAGTCAAACATTTAAGTGTCTTGGACGAAATAAGAAAGGTAAAAATTCTAAGAGGTGGCGTTCCACTCTCTACATATGATTTAATGCGCAACATCCCCAATACACGACGTGTCTTCAGTGGATTGGGGTTTTGAGCCTGGAACCCCCGGTTCCGAGATCGGAAACTTGCCACTAGGCCACGGAGACCCAAACGAGGAAAGACACCAAACTTATTGATGCAAGATTTTAACGGGAATTTTTTGCTAGATTTTAAAGGAAATTTTCTCCATATATTGACCATTATTTTCAGGGAGTTTGCGAAGTAAATTGACTCGGCACCTAAAATGAGTTAGTCTTAACCCATATTGTACGAAGCATTAATAATAAGAAGGATAAATTTCAGAAGTGTGACCTCTAAAGGGTTAAAATTGCCTAGTGTGAAGTTTGCTTTAAACATCTTAATTTAGTAGATATTCAACAAAAACTTACGAAAGATCCCAATTTTCGCAAATTTTTTTAAAAAACTCCGGATTACTTAAAAACCTGTATCTCAGTCAATCTTTAATCTACAGAGTTGACATTGGACTTAAACAGTAGTAAATTTGCTCTAGTTTCAATTTGTACATGAAATTTTTTCATTAAAACTAACCGTTAATAAAACATATTGGAAAAACATGAAAAAGCAAAATATTTTGAGATTATTTCGACAGGTGGCGCGCGTTACGAATCAAAATCTGCGTATTTTTTAATGAAAGAAGATTTTCATTGATAAATGCGAAATATACTTCATAGTTTCCGTAAAAGTGATACATTCAATAAAGTTAACACGTGTTATAAGGACTGCTTTTCAACTAGAAAGAAACAGAAAAGCAAAAGAAAATTTTGAAAGTTTTAAATTCACCAATACCCTGAAAACCGATAATGTCCTTTATTTCGGTTTCATTTATTTAGTTTTTACATTGCAAGGATGTTCGACCAAAATATGAGTTCTGTGTTGCATTTAATTTCTTGATTTATTATTTGTATTTAATCCTTTTTGCACGTTTAAAGGATTTTAAAATATTTTACTATCTTTTGTCATACATTTACAATGAAGTTTGTATAATTTCTGTTTTCAAACGGAGATACATGCTTCTCTAAATACATAAAGAAATGAAAATTTATGAAAGCGTCGCCTAGGATTTAAAATAGTCATTTCTAGGTACGCTATGTCGATCCAAAATATACCATGTGATGTTAGATGCGACTACATACATAATATGTTGTTTTAAAAATTACGGAGAAGGAGGATGAAAATATTCAAGTGGTACCTACGTCCAATTAAAGAGTCAGGTTAAGATCATGTCCAACTGAACACTTAAATGTGCCCTATATCCATTCCTTGTCTTGATATTTGCTAGTCAAAATAAACAGATTCACCTGAATGCAAAATTTATGTAAATGTTAAGTACAAATGATTTTGAATAAATTTGAGGCATTTCGGATTAAAATGATTAAAATCAAATATTCAGATATATTTATAAAATTATTACCACTATTTTAGTACGAATATTTGCTATTTAATGTTTTAAAATTTCTAAAAAATAGCTCGAGTCTGCTTTCTGTAGGCTATTATAAATAGCTTGGATTTTTATATCCTGGCTGGTAAAAAAAGTAGTTTTGACATTTAATAAGGACGATTTATACTTAAACAAATGCGAAATTTAAATTTCTAAAATTTAATTATGTTTTATTAATGTCCGATATAAGAATAGTGGTTATTACAAAAAATACAAATATTTGACATAAAGCTGAAACTTTATTTTTTAATAATTCACTGAAAACGCAGTTGGTAACGGTTTTGACTCGTCTATTAGGGCTGCAGTACTCCCAGAAATTATTTTTAAATCTTTTATTTTCGTTTATAATTGAATTTTCTTACTTTTTCACTTTCAGAGTACAATGATCAACGAAAATGGCTAAAAAGTATTAAAAAACGCAAAAGAAAGAAGAAAAATCAATCATCAAATAAAAGAGGTAAAGACGAGAGCTTCAGAGAGATTTGTCGTTCGCCCCCAAATAAAAGTATCAAAATTCGCTCAGAATGTATTTCTAATAGCATGATTCCGTAGGAAAACCTATAAATATCTTAGTTTGTTCCCCCCTCACAGATTCTTGAAGGAATTTTAAATCTATTCACAGATCAGCTTAAAGTTATTTAGTAGCAAGTGTTACGAAAAAATGTAAGTCATCCTTAATAATGGGAAATTATTTTTTTCCTCGTTTAATGATTATTTCTTCCGTGTAAAGAAAGAAGCCATTTTTTTTTATTCCCTGAAAATTTTTCACTTAGATAGTATCTTGCCGAAATAGTGATCTTTGCATGATAGGGAATGAACAGCTTTAATCTTAGTGATTCAATATCTGCTTGAAATGTGCAGTTTTCTTGAAAGTGATAAATTCCTCTTTCTCTTGCTTCGATCCACGGCTGTTGAATTACTTCAACAAAAGCAAAATTAGAGCAGAATGGGAAAAATAGTGGAATAATGATTAAGCTGAATGCGGAAACGGATGAGAAGAGTCATTGAGCATGTGAATATAATGCTTTTAATTCAGAATACATTTTTAATAGTTATAGGATCCAAAAGTTGCTGTCGGTGATTCGTTATCACACAATTATTGATTAAAGAACATGACGATAAATTCCCTATCACATATTCATAAAGTACAACTCAAAAGATTTTTTAACTACACAAACAAAAGTTAAGGAATTTTCACATGAGAGCCTTTCGCGGAATGTAACACATCGATACTTTGCTGGGAATACAGTTCAGTCTCGATGTGTC